>BJBW01002317.1:304-178487 GCA_004320125.1 Scolopax mira | reverse complement strand
GGGGGGGGCAGACTAGATGGCCTTTGGAGGTCCCTTCTGGCCCAGATGATTCTATAACGAAGAGTTGCTAGAGGACATCATGGTTGGGGCTTCCCCACTAGCTGCCCAGGGTGTCCAACATTAACCCATCCTCGGAGGTCTTTCTCCTCAGCTTCCCTGAACAAGGGAGGTTTGAGCTCAGTGCTGCAAAGACAAAGACTTCTCTGGCCAGACAAAGACATGAGAACACTCACTGCTGGTTGTTCATTTGCTATTGTGAGCTGCCTGGCAAAGGTTTCCTTGCTAAGGTAGGGAAGAAGAACCTCACTGCAGAGCTCAGCATCAGGAAGGAAGCTGAGAGCAAACAGCCCTCGGGATGAAGTCTGTGCACACCATCAGGAAGATGAGAGGGAGAGAGCAGAAAAAAGTCTAGGCTTGATGGGCAGTTTCCTGGCAACAAGGAGCTTGATCTGGGTGGATTACTGAGTATTTGCATATGCTGAAGCAGTTGTTGCCTACCGAGCTGGCCTAGTTGTATCCTCAGCAATTCCTACAGATGGAGAATGAGTGGCAAGAATAACAGAGGAGGGAGGATCTGGTTACAGGCTCAGAGAGGAATGCCAGGATTTCCTTGCCTGTCTTGACACTGGCTTTCTGCTACTCTTGCCCTACCCTCCTACCTTTCTGGCTAATCCAGCCCTGGTTCAGAGTCCAGCACAGCAGGCTTTTCTGTTGGAGTTGCTGCACCCAAGTCAGTGTGTGCCAAGCTGTACGTAAAATAAAACATACTGGAGCTGCTGCACCTAAGCTTGAAACAGAGAGAAAAGCAGTAGAACTTGTGGGCTGCCATGAGCTACCCTGTAGCTTCACAGTGAAGCAGCTTTTACAGGGACTTTGTGAACAGAAGGAAAAAGCTGAAGTCTGTTTTATTGAGTAGAGTTATCAAGAAACTCAATCTAGAAAGTTAATCTCAGAAGTATGCTAAATTTTAACATCTGTAAGTGCTTTGAGATTGGTGAGTGAAAAATGCTGGGCAGAAGGAGAGGGTGTATCTGTGGTTCAAAGCAGGGGCAAGGATATACCTCCTGCCTCCAGCTTGGCTATGCAATAACTTCTGAAAAACGATTTCTTTGCTTTTGAAATACATTTGACTGCTCTAAGTGGCATGGCGTTCTCAAAATGTTTTCCTTGGCTTATCCGATGCCTTCTGGCCTCTATTCCTTCTCTTTTCCCTCCCTATTCTTTGCAAACAATTCAGTTTGAACCTTAATTTACTTTGTTTAGGTTTAGTATTTCCCTCAAATATTTAAGGCTACGATACTTATCTTGAGCAGCAAGCCAAGGAATCACAGAAATTCTGTGTTAATGTCTCACCCTCCTTTTGCTACACAGAGGCTTCCCTGAGCAGATTTGTAAGCTCCCCAGCTGCTGCTTTTCCCATCCTAATGCAGCATTGAGGATTTGGTCTGTCACCTTTCAGATGGTGGGACACTTTAAAACAACTTCAGGCTCCATTTATTCTTTTACCTATCTTGTGATGAACCTGCTGTTTTAGGAAGTGTGGAGAACATAATTAATAAAATAAAAATATGTCTCATAGATACTTCTCATCAGCAGATCTCAGGGGGCTTTACCAAGCTGGACAGCAGTTATTACACCTATTGTAAAGACGGACAAACTGAAGCAGGGAAAGTTTTGGGATGTGCCTGCTCCCACAGAGCACATCAGCAGTAAAGCTGGGATTGAACATCCCTACATCTTGCACCAGCTTCCTGGGAAGTGGGAGGGAAGGACATGCAGCCCAGGGTGGCTGTCTTGCATGTAGCTCTTCCTCACTTTCTTAAGAATTTGCACACTGCAGAAGAGGGACCGTGTTCCCCTGTTCTTCATGACTAAGCTAATTGTCAAGTTCAGTAAGCCTGAGGCTGGAAGAGTTGGTGTTATAGGCTGACACCAGGGTCTTGGGGGCAGTGTCTGTCTCCAGGCCCTGTGTTTAGATGGGCAGATGCTGCTACCCCACAGAAGTCCTGTAAAATTCTGCCGTGAGTCTTCTCAAAATACTCAAATCCTGGGTGTTACAAGAATTACAGGGAAAAAGGGTCTTTTTTGATGTGTGGTGTAAATGGGGGCTGCTGCACTGGGAAGAGATCTAGCTTTGGTCTTTTTGAGCATGAAATGTATCCTGCTGTCTGGCAAGGTGCAGAACTAGCAGTGGGAACAGAGGCTGCCAGTCCCAAATATGCTTCACTCAAGTGTGCACAGAGCTATGGAACAGTGTCCTCTTTCAGTGTGCAGGGGAAGCCAAATCCTGCTTTCATTAGGTCTGCGTGGTCTTGGAGTAACATCATTTCTCTCTGCTATGCCATGGTGATGCACTCTGCTCCCCTGCTTGTGAGCCACAACACCCATTTAGGGATGTGTCTTCAAGCCTTCAGCCATTTCTCCTGGTGGCTGAGACACAAAGGCACTTGTGATGCTCAGAGGAGGGAGGGCAGAGTGCATATCTGTCCCATGCGATAGCGTGTCTCCACCTACGCCTGGCATGGTTGTGTTTTTCTAGCTCTTTTGTGGTTTTGTTCTTCTCCCCCTGCATTATAGGCTATAGAAATTGGCTAAATCTTTTTTGTGTTCCTCCCGCAGGATACAGGCATGAGCCCAGCCAAGCCTTTCATATGTGTCTGCAGATGGACCTTTGCCCTTATGGTTTGCCTGGCCCCCTCTTCACCCGTGGACAGGCACTCCAGTGCATGAAGTGGACATTTTCCAGCCCTGAGCTGCCAGAATTAATTAACCTTCTGCTAAGGCCAGGCCAGTCTTTCTGGGAAACTAGATCCATTGGGCTGTGCATTCCACAAGCCTCTCTTTGCCTGGCGCTTCACATATCTGTACAGGAAAAATCCATTTCTTTATCCATATTCTTGCATTTTGGGATAGGAGGGGGCAGAAGCCTGGGAAAGCGAGAAGGGATCAAGTTAGCAGCTGCCAGGAACTTGCCATGGGAGAAAACCAACCCAAAGCTGCTGGAGATGCCTTGGCTCTTCCTGGGCGGAGGATGTACACATGCAGTTTTCTCCATCTCTGAGAAAGAGCCGTCTCATTCTTTGCAGCCGAGCAAATCTTTGTGTAAGGCAGCTGCTGTAATTCCCTAGGAACTGCTTGGCATGACTGTTCCAGCTTAACCCTTGTCCTCTCTCTTTCAGCACACTTGCCCCACTTTCAGAGGAAAGCACAAGGATTTTCCTCTGGTCTCTCTTTAATTTAGTACTGCTGGTCAAACCCCTGCAGAATAATGTTCTTAATGTCATTACCCTTTTGAGCCATGGGGCCCAATTCTCCTCTGTGCCCTGAGGTTTCAGAGATCCTTGAGATACCGTTCCTCAAGCAGCCTGGATAGACAGTGGTCAAAGATTGAGCGGATTCTCACTGAAACATGCTGGGGTCCAGTGGCCAAGTTCTTGGGGCAAATTGTAGAGATAAGTGTTGAATTCTTCACTGGCTTATCTTTATCTTAAAATACCCCTTTTGCACTGTGCCCAGTGCATCTGTGTGTTTTCAGGCTTGTACCACCTGTGTCACTGTGCTTCATCTGCTGATGGGTTAGTGCTGGTGCCAGAGAGAACAAATGCTGGGTTGTTCCATCTCCCAACACATCCGTGCCTGACTCCCGTTGGTATCCTGTTGTATAAGGTTGCTTAACTCCTCCTCTGTGGTGCAAAATGCTCCCTTCCAAAAGGCCCTAATCAAGCAGAACGCTCGCCAGACCTGTTCCTGTTAACTGAGCCTGTCTTTCCTTGTAAGAAAAAGAAGTCCAATCATGCTGTCTTCCAAAAATAATAATTAAAAAGTATAAGCTTGCATGAAAGTGCGTTATGCTCTGGAGAAAGAAAGATAGGGACCTTTTTGACTAGTGTTGGGGGCAGGATACAGAAAGTTGTTTGCTTAACGTGAAAAAAGCCAGAATTTACCTGTATGGTCCGCTCCTGTTTGGATAGAGGCTGCAAATCCCCCCTCTCCCCTCTAGGACTGTGACTGAGTTGCAGTAAATCAGGACAAGCTGAGAGGGGCTGGTTTTGGGGTGGTGTGTTTTTGGTTGGTTTTTTTTTTTTTGTGAAAGGGCCATGATTGTCCAGCTATTTTTCTCCCTTGGTGCTGCTTCACGCCACTTTTGACTTTGATTAATAGGTCTCTGAATAAAATGTTAATCTAACTAGGGGTCCTTGGCCCAGCCCCCCCGCCCTCCATGCCGTGCTCCAGAAATATCAGAGAAAACACACAGAGTTTTTGTCTCCCTGCAGAGCACTTGTAGCTTTTGATTAATGGGTGGAAGGGCCCAGCTCCAGGTTTGTGGCATCTCTCCCGACTGCAGAAAAATAAGCAAAAAGTCACCAAACATGACACAGAGAAGGCAAGTCCCAGGAGTGGCAACAAGAAGAAAGAAAGGAGAGAACAAGCGGCTTATAATTCAAGATGTACCCCTCTGTAAGCCTTGATATTTGTGAGTCCAAGTTCAGACCCTCATCTCCAGTTTAACCTTTCTTTAAAATGAGCTTAGACGATGTTGCTGGGTTCAGCAGTTTCTGAGCTCTGGGATGTCTTAACTTCTAATATTTGCATCATGAACTACTCTGCACGTTGCCCTGGGCTGACACTTCATGTGTATATGTTAAGAGTGGCTAAGATGGCTTAATAAAGAAATGAGACCTTATACTTCAAACAGGACACGTGTTTCCCCTCTTCCCTTTCAAATTCTTGCCCGTTCTCTGAATGAAACTTCTTTTGGAGCTTCTGAAATGATCAGAAACATGTGTTTCTTTTGTGTTTTCTGGCCGGTACTGAATTCAGACTGTTCTTGTATTACTTTCATGTGGAAGCCAGGCCTGCTGGAAATGTGCTTGTTCCCTCAAGGTGGATGATTTGGTGGAACTACGCACATAAGAAGCTACTCATGCGAGGGCTTGTCTACACAGGGCAGTTAAGCTCCAGTGGGTCAGGAAGTCAAACTGAGCTACTATGTTAGTCTGAAATAAGAGTATCCACTGAAGGGGCTCATCAGAAAAGCTATACCTGAGGCAAGCTTTAAGTAATGGTGTGGGATGTGTCTGGAGTGTGAAGGAGAGTGAAGACTGACATGTGTACCACCATACAGCTCCCTTCCCTTGCAACCCTTCTGTCAAACAGTCCGTGCCCTGCAACGCTCTTCCATTTCATAATGGAGTAACTGGAGCAAAGCTTGTCTTGCTCAGCTGCTGGTCACAGGGCTGGAAGAGACAGGCTGAGCTGTAAAGCAGGTAACGTTTCTTGTATGTGAGCTCAGTGTTACAATACCCTAACTAGGGAAAGGACCACACCATTGAGAAAACTGAGGGAAAAAAAAAAATCCCTGAACATTTTGAGCCTGGATTTTTGGTCAGAATATGTGAAGGCTTTAATATGTGTAGTTGCAATACTCCCTTGTGCCCAGGAAAAGTCCTCAGCTACTGGAAAAATATTTCTATTAGGAAAAATCAACCCTGATATCAGGAGGTTTATGCTTGCTTCACCTGGAAGGAATCTGTGAAGCAGCATGGCCTTTCCTGGCACTGTGTGGAATCAGGGCAGTCTTGTATGGCCTTTCTTCTCCTGGCATCTCCCTGGAGGCCTCTGTCAGACCTTGATGGGCCCGTCATCTAAGTCACTCGACAAGTGACATGCCTGGAGGATGCGGCCAGTCCCTGTTGACAACAGCTTTGTTTCCCATGTGATGGATGGCTTTGTGGCCCAAGCCTTGCCATTGTCCCCTGCCTGTGGCCTTGCTTCAGTGATTCTTATCTGTGCCCTGGGCATCCACTCCCTGCCACGGAGGTGAGCAGTTGCCAGTGCTGTGCCTTCTCTTTAGGTGCCTTTCCAGGACTGAGCCCGGGGGGTGGGGGGGGGGGGGGGAAGAAGGACAACGGGAATACCCTGAGATTGAGTGAAGTCAAGCTGTGCTGTTTACCTGTGTGGCATTGGGCTCTTATCAGAGAGGGGAAGGCAGATACGAGGGATTCTTTTCCTTAATCAAACAGTCAGGTGTGTAGGCAGCATGGAAGCACTCATGTAATTACCATTCTCTGGCTCTCACACCCCTATCTTGTAAATCACCAATCCATCACAGCCCTCCTCCTTGTATTGTTCCATAATTAACTGGACAAACTACAGGAGTATTGTCATAGCTCCCTGTTTACAGAAGAGGGACAAAGACCTGAAGGAAGATTTCGGTCCCCTTCAGCTTTTTTCCTCCTCTCTTGAAATCTTTTTTTTCTGTATCTTCTGATCCATCTCATGACTCTAAAGATGTCTCACTGCTTCTCTGAATGAGCACTTATTTGCAAACCTACAATCAACACAGAAGGAGTTGCCACAAAAGGACAGACCCAAGGATTTTAACCCTTCTTGTTCCATTACAGGTGTGTGCAGGCATGCTCACCGAGTCCCTTGTGCAAGGAGCAGCTCAGTTCTGCTGAACAGACTTTAGATCCTCTGCTGGTGAATGTGGGCTGCAGTTGCCTCATCTATTCCTTCATGATAATATGCTGAGGATTTAGCTTCCAGCAAACAGTCTGTTTGTGAGTTAGACACTCCCTGGGGCTGGATTATGAGCTACAAGGGAGATGGAAGATTTCCAAAGGGTGTGTTAGTGCAAAGATTTGGGTAGTTACTGATACTTTAGTGTTATTGACCCAGGAAGGTAGATAATACATTTCAAGGCTCCATATGGCTATGAAGGCTATAAAAAAGTTTTATGTGGGCTCTGGAGTGTGGAGGGAAATGGCAGTGATGTGGGGTAGTAAAGCTGGTTTCTTTTCTGTAGACCAGATGAGCAAGGCTGCTGGGCAGCATGGGGCATTGGTTGAATTCTGCAAGAGGTAGAGGCAGAACTTTCCCAAGTTGGGTCATCTTACTGTTCTCGATAGCCTTCGGACGGAGTGTCCTGCTCCATTGCCCAGTGAGAGAATACAGGGTAGATCAGGAGAGCTGGGCTAAAGCTCTGCTCTTCTTTTTCTATCTTTTTTCCCCTCTTGCCTATAGATATTTCACTTCAGAGCAGGGTGTTTCTCTCACTTTGGTGTACAGCACCTGGCATGCTGCAGCCCTGTTTTCAGCTGAAAGCTGAGTAGTACTAGAGCACTACAAATAATAATGGTTTATAGATCCTCTGTTCTCTTCCTCTGTAAGTTTTTAGAAATGGTCACAGTTTTCCATGTTGCTGCTTTGACAGCAGAATTTAGTCTTTTGTGTTGATAGTGTCATGCAGCCAACTTTGCTGACCCCATGGGCATCCCTTGGAGCAGGTTTTGGCTCAGAGGCTGAAGATCTACTTTTCTTCCTTATTTGAGGTGTCAGGTAGGTCTGCTGGATGAAATCTATGCCTTTATGTTCTAGTAGGCCAGGCTTTATAATAAAAAACAACAACATTGCTTTTTTAACCTTAATCTCTAAAAATCTTCAGTTCCAGCACTTGTGAGCTGTAAATTAGACCTGTCCACCCCATGGAAACTCTGGAGAAGCGACCTGAGACTGACCTCTAAGCCATGGGGCACTTAGTGCTACCTGCATCCCAGTGACCAGGTCACCTGTATTAATATCTGAGCACATTGGATTCCCTCTTGTGAGGCCAGTGAAGCACAGTGTGTCTAAACGCAGCTTGGAAAAAGGCCTTCCCACTTCAGTACATTTGAATGGAAAGGGGAAGACCTGTTCGTGTTTATTTTACAGCCCCTTTTATTGACTTGATTTATAGCCTGAGGCTGTGAGTTAATTGAGGTCTAGTCCAGGAGAGGGCACCTGGGAAGGGGAGGTGCTGCAGTGCCACCAAAGAGAAAAACAGGCAGGAAAGTGCTTTTATAAAGCACAATTTGTTGCAAGCTCTGGCCCTTGCTGTGTGACAGCAAGCCAAGCTCTTGCCACCTGAATGGGTTGTTCTGGCTCAGGGAACATCCTTAGCTCGCTGTGGGTGGCAAGGACCAGGGGGGCAGAGGTTAACTGAGAGAAGTTGCTTTTTCTTGGTGTGCCCTTCGTTAAAGCATCCTCCTGCCTGTCTCTTATGGATGAAACCTAGTCACCTGAATAAGTGTGACTGTCATCGCCTTCTCTAATGGAGACCTGACAGGGTTGTTCCTGTGGCCCAAAAGCAGTTGCCTTCCAGTGTATACCTCCTGGGCCTGCAGAGTAGATGCCAAATACAGCTCTCCTCTTTGGCACCTAACGTGTGGGATGAAGGGAACGATGCTGCTTTTTCAGCCCATGCTTGCATGGAGCAAGTACTCTGTCTTCATTCCTAGCGCCTCGTCACTCCTTGGATGGCTGGTTCAGTAAATTCCAGCTGAATGAGACGGAGTAGCCGTGTGCTTCAAGTATGGAAATCAAAAGGTGACCTCATTGAATGATGAATGTCCCTGTGTCCTCGCATCTTGATGTTACTAAAAGGACCCAGCTAGCCCGTCTCTCTCCTTCCACATAATGCTGTCCTAAAGCTTGGCAAGGAAGGCTGGGTTTCTAGGGAGAGGCAATATCCTTTTTCAGATAAACTGATACAGCCAGGAAAAGCAGAAAAGCTTTGGATGCATGAACCCTTCTTAAAATCCGAGTACAATCTCAGTAAGCTTTTCCGTCTGTAGTATGTGTGATCTCACTTCTCAGCCTTAGAGGAACAGTTTGGGGATTACTTTCTTTGTCTTGCACAGGCTTGGTACTGAGCACTGTAGATCAAATCCCCTTTGCTTTAGGAAGATCTATCTGGATGAAGGCACACCTTGCAAATGCCCCATGTCCTTTGTGCCCTAGTTGGATTTGTGCTACAGCCCTGTGGTAAAGTTGTGCCCTGGGGTTTTTTTGGGGTGCGTTGGTTGGTGCGTGTGTTTGTTTGTTTGTTTCAAACAACTCCAGGTTGTTTTTCTGAGGAGCCCCTTTAGAAAGAAGCCTTGCTAGAAATGAGAGCCAATTTCATAAGCTCAGATTTTGTATGAATGGTGAAAAGAAACACTGAACTCAGGCAGGACAGAGTGAGCAGCACATATTGACCTTGGCGTAGTGCTGCAGTGGCCCTTTCCCTACCCCAGAGGACAGGTCCAGGATTCAAAGGCTGGCATGCCTTTAGCAAAGAGCCTCTCTTCCTCTCCCTTTGTGCCCTTCATCAGCCCGGTGGGGGAAGGTGCCCTGCCAGGTGTAGCAGCAGTCCCCAGGCAGCTCCTGCCTCTTCACCCAACCTTTGGTTGAAGACCCCAAATCCACAGGGTGCTGTTGGACAAGGCAACCCAATGGGGCCCTGCAAAGCTGACCCTCCCAGGTTCTCAGCCTCCTGGTCAGCTCGCTGGGGCTCTTCAGCAGGGATCCATATTCCTAATTCATCACCAGCTGACGCAAGCAGGAAATAAAATGAGCAATTTACCCTTCACTTCTGTGCAATGAGCCCTTTTCTTTAAGCCATCAGCTCCTTTATGTTATGCTGCCAGAGTGGCTGTAGTATAGCTTATTTTCATCTATCTCTGGACGTTGCTTGAACTTTCAGGGCACTTGTTTAGCCCCAGTCAGATAATTTCCTCTTTCATTCTGACCAGAGTGCTCCTGGGCTGTGCTGCTGTTCCCCTGCCCATTGTAGTGCCATGGGAGGGGCTGATACACCTCAGCATGTGCTGAGGGGCTGTTCATTGAAACAAACCCACAGACGCTGCTCATTTTTGAAATGCCTTTGGCTCAGCCCTGCTTTTACTACTGAAGAGTGGCTGGAAGTGACAGGGATACTGAGACTCAGGATGGCACTCACAGTCATCCTGCGTGCGTCATTTTACAGCAACCACGTTGTCCCTTTGCAAATGGGTGGCTGCGTGGGGTACGCGATCAGACTGGGGAGAGGGAAGGAGTTTCCTGCACCAAGGGATGGGCTGTACATGGTGTTTGAGGCCTTCCAAGAGAGGCTGTCAGAGGCCTGGGGTCTCTCTCCCCCTGGCTTGCTCCCATCGGGCTAATCCTCCTCCGGCTGGTCGGCAGAGGGCACCAGGAATCCAGAGAGTGCTTGGGATGCACTTGCTCTGCTGCTTCCCCTGGTGAGCAGGCCAGGAAAAAGGGACAACGAGCTCTAGGGCAGATTTCCCTGCCACTTGGAGAGATCCTCACTCCAGCCAGCCTAGGGGCTCTATCCCAAATCTGACCACCACAGCTCTGCTAGGACTGTTTACTGCTCTCTACAGACACAGATGAAAACATGTGCAGTGCTGTAAGGGCAGCTTTGAAGCTAGATGTCCTGTACTGACTGGCGCTCATGGCATTCCTTATAACCTTCTTGCCCTAGTTTTAAAAGAATGTGGTATCTAAAAAGACATTCTTTTTTCCTTGTTTTTTTACATCTCAAATTTTTGCTTCCCTCATGGGCTGATGAACTTGTTGTATGGTCTTTTAATTGTAGGATCTGGCTTCAAATTACACATAATTAAGCTGCTTCTGCAAAGACAACCCTATTTCCCATTTCCCCAGTCCTCCTTTGCACTAGATCTAGTTTGTAATTGCAGGGTAAGTTCATAGGAAGCTAAAAAGAAATACATTTTCTTTTTTTCTGCAAATTATTTTCCCAACAGAAGAACAGTGAAAAGTGAAGCCAGGTTTCTTTTACATTTCAAACTGCTTGGCAGGTGGTGTGTAGACAATGTGGCCATCCCCCTGTGTGATCCAAATGAAGCAGCCCCGTCTCCAGAGTCCAAACCAGCTCTGACGGTCAGGCTTCAGAAGCATCTTCCTGTCGGAGGTGTGTGTCTCAGTACACCAGCAGCAGTGGTGCAGGCTATTGCAGGCCTTCTCACTGTCAGAGCTGCCCTCTAATCTCTTTCTGGAAGAATGGCACTTATATTAGTAGACTTATTCTAGGTTCATATGCTGTAACTGAGGTTGGGGTCGGGGTGACTGATGTCTCAGCTTTTGTTCCTTCGTGGTTTTCTGTCCCAGTTTAATTCCATCTGTTGCTTTCCTAATTGTAGTTGAGCAAAGATGAGCAATGAGTCATACAGAACAATCTCACGCATCTGCTCATACGTGTCACCTAAATCCCAAACCAAATCTGTCAGGTACTTGATTTCTTTTTCATTTATTTCTATGGACTGTAGCATTTTCTAGCTTGAACTAGAAAAGCAACAGAGGTTGGAAGGCTACAATAGAGCCGGTCCTTGGAGGTTTCTTTTTCTACACGAAAATGTGGGAAAGGATCTCTGTTAGAGGTTATTTCTTTCCAGTCTTCTGGAGTGTTCTTCCTCAAACAGCACAAGCATAATGTAACTGACTTAGAGTTATGTTGGCTGACTAAAATAAGGATGATTTGGCTCAGTGTTGGACACGACAGATGAATTTGTAACTGTATTTAATCACTAATGATACTAGCATGCTGCTTAATTTGTCTAAGTAAGGAGTTTTTGTTCCAGGAAGTACATATGTGTTAATTATATATAAATGCTGGGCATCTCTTGCTGGTCTTGTTCCTGGAGTTGGTTGTCCCAGTTCTTCATTACTGCTGTGAGAGATGATTTCTTTCTATTACCATGGAGATGATTTCTTTCATCTCCACACAGTTGTCACTGACTAGATCGCCTATCCTGTGGAAAGTTAAATAATAACCCAGCTTCATGCTTTGGATTTGGCTAGTGAGGATCATGTGAGCTCAGAGCTGATGTTTTCTGTTGGCACCTGCTGTTCATCCACATCTGGCTATTGCTAAAACTCTGACACAGGGAAGTGGTTTCAGTCTTCTGGGCTAGAGTCAATGCTTAGATTGTACTCTTTCGTTTTCATGGAAAATTGTGGTGCAGGAAGGTATTTCCAGGAAACTGTATTACTTCTAGTGCAACCTGGAAAGAAACACTAGTATACTACCTTTGTGAAAATTTTGTTTCACTTCTAAATGAGTCAGATTCTGCTGTAGAGAGTGCTTTTACAAGGTCAATACTTCCCAGGACACAATGCCCCCAGAGCAGATTGTCCTTTGGACACTTGCTATGGGAGAGACTTCATGGATTCACTAATACATGGTTTAATGGTCTACATCAGAATCCTGTGAAAGAACTTTTTTAATGCTTTTGTTTAACCATCATCATTATTTTAAATGCTGAAGGTTGTCTTGATTTTATTACAGTTGCCAAAGTGTTCTGATTGGGGTGTTTTAATTTGGCAGGCTCAAATGTATGCCAAGGGAAGGTAGGGAAAATGTTTTTTTGATGTTCTCATGCCATCCTATTTGCACAAGAGGCTGTGCTAGGGGCTGGATTTATTACACAGGAATGAGTGCAAGAGTTAAGATAGTACATGTTCTACAAAACAAGAAACCAGAAAGGATGAAGTCTCGTCTCCTTAACACTTGGTAGTGTTTCTTGGGAGTAGTCCCAGTTTGCGTGTGTAGTCCAGTCTTAGAGTAGTTATTGTAAAACAGGAATCAAAAGCATGTAAGGATCATTTCTTTCATTTTTCCTGATTTGGTGATTTCCTGGAGGTGTGATCTGTCAGGTACCACAGACCCCTGGTTTCAGAGAGGTTTTGAATTGAATGCTGTGAACCCTGTGTCTGTCTTGGGAGAAATATCTTCTCTGACGGCCCAGGGATGATGGACTTGGGGGTTATTTTATGTGCAAGGCAGAGATTTCCTTGTTCAATTTTTCCCAGTTTAAAATAAGCCACATCTGTTTAAAATGGTGCTGCTGATACAAGACAGGGCAGGGAATGCAGAACACTGGTACAAAGAGAAACCCTGAAATGAGGGCACTGCCCCAGAGGGACAGTGGGGAGTGAGGGCAGAGAGAGGGAAACAGCCCACACAGCTAATTGAAAGCGCATCTTCATGTCAGTCATGGGGCTTGCCCATCAATCATTCTGGCACCAACAGGATCTGACATCAGTAGGGAATTAAATAAACTCCTCTCTCTTTAGGGACCTGCTGATGGAAACCCGTAGGGGGGAAGTGAGCAGAGAAGAGCAGGAAGCATGTGCATGGGGGAGGAACAGTCTCAGTGGTCCCCAGGGATGGTGCAAGTCTGTGTCCTTCCTCTTTCTCACACCAGTGTGTACAACTGAAGGGATTTCAATGAGTCCCCAAAAAGGTGAATTTAAAGCTGGTAATGGGCCAAGCTCACCTCAGTTTAAATAAACAAACTGCAATAACAGTTGTCTTATGGTGAGTGCCCTGAAAGCTGAGTGATGGTCTTTGCAGCTGAAAAGTAGTTTTCAACCTTGGATGAAATTAGTGCTATTGGACTCAGTAGCTGAGAGGTGAATCTCGACCAAAGCATCGGAGCAAAGCACTGGGAAGATAAAGTGGAGTAGAGCAGAGGGTTGGAAGCCAAGATTCTTTTTTCTATCCTGCTGTGAATCTGTCTCTGTAGTGAATTAAGATGTGATGTGAATTAGGATATTACCAATTCGATCTGGCTGAAATCAAGGGTTTGGGCAGATAAAGTGACTTGTACCTCCATTGTCAGGGCTAGCACCAGTCAGCCAGCTGAAGTGGGTAAGTGCTGGTGTGTGCATGTGTGCTTGTGTGGAGGGCTACGGAGCAGCTGGAAGCCATTCGGGCACTGACAAGTCCCCTGATGGACCTCTACTGATGTGGAGCGGCTTTGGTTTCAGGAAAGCCAAAGGGAACCTGTCACTAATTAGACACACAGCTAATTAACGAGAAGCAAACAAAGAGCAGCAGCTTGTGTTTTGGGAAAACTCAGCTTTTGTAGCCAAGGACGTCTGCTCCTCCCTTTCAAACGATTTAAAAAACAAACAAAGTGGGGGAGACTTGCATTTCAAAGCAGTGCAAATACTGCCAACCTCAGAAAGCCTTCCAGAAGGGACTACCAGGAGTGGGATTTAGCAGTGAAAGCAAAAAGGGTTCTCCAGGTGTAATGAGACCTTCCCTCTCCCTAGACCAGGGCCCTCTGAATCCCCTTGTGCATCTCTTATCCATTAGTTTTTAACTTTTCTTTCTCCAAATAAACACTCCTGTTAAAATTTTGAGTGGGTGGATGGGGAAGAAAGTCAGGTGTGAAACATGAGCTGCCATTTTGGGCTTTGCTACTTCCAGGTCTTAGAGGTGTGTAGTATTTCAATTTAAAACCCTTTTTTTGTGCATTATTTTTATTGATGTTGCATTCTGCTTTATTATTGCAGGGTTGGCTAGAAGGGTAGGTCAGTAACATAAATAAGTAACAATGACCTAGACTGTCTAAACAGATGCTCTAGAGGGGATGAGGTTCTGTTTGAGTGCTAATATCTTTAACAAGAGAAGTGTGCTTTCAGGACAGGAGGAATCCAAAGCTGTAATCCCAGTTATGAGTCCTCCGATGACCCTGACACAGCTTGCTTAGGGCCTGTTCTCCAGTGAGCCTTGTCAGGGTCCCAAGTCCTGCTCAGAGCAATAATTTTTGACTGCCCCAAATACACCAGTACTTGCAGGATTCATTAACTGAAGCTTGCAAAGCGCTTTGAACATGAAACACGGTAAGAATGCCAAGTTATGTGATATTTGGTGTATTTCCTAGAGCCATGCCTGTAATTAAGGGAGAATCTCAGCTTTCAAAAACCGAGGCAGTTTCTAGCCCTCCTTGTCAAAAGAAAAAATAATTTGGAAAACAGGACTCAAGGTTTAGAAATTAGGGGGCAAGTTTAAAAGAAAGCAACAACCCGCCAAGTTATGCTATTTTAATATTAATCTCATGGGTTTGGGGACTAAATAATAAAACAGGGTGCTTGGGCTTTACACTATGTGACTATGCTTTAATGTATTTTCTTTTAATAAATATTTAATCTTCATGTGCATTCAATATAGAAATTATTATCATCATCACTGTGTAATGTGGAAATCTAGCACAGCATTTGTCCTCAAATCAGCCTATCAGCATATCTTTATCTATTTTCTTCCTTCACCTTGGAGGAAGGACTGTGTTCCTGGTTAGGGAAGGGCTGGGAGTGTTAGGCTCCGTCCCGGTGCTGCCAATGGCTTCCTGGAGAAGCATCCTGTGGTCCTGCTGGGATGAGAGTCCCCAGCCCCACGGCAGGGGAGCAGGCCTTGGCTCTCTATCAGGCTGCAGGGTGAAGGACCCCTCCCTGCTTCCATGGCACGCTGCAGTCTTTAGCTCCTGAGTGTTTTTAGAACACTGTGGCCTCATCGACCAACAAGAGGTACCAGAGAATCTGGTGTTACGCTGCAGTGGTAAATCACCACATGCATGTACATTAGGTAGGTTTTTTCACCATTCATCTGGTTTTACTGCTTTATGGCCTGATTTGAAATTGCCTTATGTTCTGCTATCAGCATTGCTGTCAAAGAATCAGCAAAGCCACGGCAGGATTCCTTCTAATATCATTTTGGCTCAGGTCTCAAATATGTACCAGTAATTTTTTTTTTTAAAAAAAAGGGGGGGGGTGGAGAGAAAAAAGAAGGGAATGGCTTCAGGTTACAACAAGTAAGGAGCATATCAACTTTTCCAGACACAGATTGATTTCGCTGTGCCTCTCCCCATGAATATCCTTAGCTTCTATGAAAAAGCTATTGGAGGCGTATACGTGAAGCGTTTCATAAAGAAGACTGTGTAACACTTCACATCCCGCTTTCTGGGATGGTACTTAGCATTTTTATTATCGAGGCACTGCAAAAACCCAGCAAGGTACAAAGCAGGATAAGAAGATACAGAGGATTTTCTCTCTGGCCAGCACACCCCGACTGAGGGCTGTTTCAGATGGCGTCAGGTTTCTTTAGCCAACTCAGAGCTTGAAAATGTGCCCTTGATTTCAGCCCACAGGAACGTGGGCTTGTGCTGTTTTATTGTCTAATGGATCTTTCACTTGATCTCCTCATGCAAACACGTTGAGCATGTGCTAGGGTCACTTAGAGAAAACTGAACCCCACTCATGCTCTTAGAGTGTAATCCCTTAATATTGATTACTGTGTTGCGCAGGGGCAACAGGTAACAGAATCCATGCGGGCTCTGGCAGCTGATCGTCCCACACACGCACGGCTCAGCTGGTGAGCTCTTTGCAGCACTGGGACTGCTTTGCCTAATCGCTTACCTCTGATGTATGAGACGCATAAATGTATCGGAACAGAAATACTGGGTTGCAGCAGTTGTTCGTGTGAAGTGAACAGATGCAATGGGAGATTGTACTACTCAGTGTGTTCCTCTCTAGATTTATCTTGCAGGCAGCTCATGTTTATCTTTTGCCAGCTCATGTTAGACCAGAGCAGGGCTACTTTTAAGCCACTGTGTGAGAAAACTATTTTGCAAAATGAAGGCAAGCAACTAATTATAAAATGTATAGGAGGCAACCTAATTATTTATAAAAACACCTTTCCACTGATCGGTACAACTCTTTGATCGGATTTGAGTGTGGTTAGGGACATTTCTTGACACTTTATTTTTTTTCTCAGTGGAAGCCCCATTCTTCTCTGTGGCTTTTGGAGACTATGGAATATTAATTTGTAATTGAAGTGATTTGTGGGGGATATATTGTATACTTGCATATGTAGGGAGCTAGAAATCTCAATAACTATCGTAGCCTGGGGCTGATTTCTAATTATAAAGTATCCTGAGTTGATCTGTAAAGTTTGAATGTCTCCTTGGTTGGGTTTAATGGGAGCTCAAATGCTGGAGGTGTGAAACACGGGAAAGTGGACTAATGGGAACCCTTACAAACACTTGAGTCAAGATGAGTGACTGGTTAAAGGGATGGTCTAATACTTGGTGATTGCTGGGCTATAAAGGGGCATCTTGTGGGGAGAATGAGGGGAGATGCCACTGGCTATCTACTCTGGCTCCAAATATAGCTCATGCAGGTTTTGCACCCGGACGGGCAGAGCTGCACATACAACGCTGCTCATGCAATAACCATGCACTAGAGTATGGAGGTGCAATCCAGGATACTTACGGGAAATGTGGCCCTTAAGACCACTGTATCGTGTTACTCCCAACAAAAAAAAATAAATAGAGATATGCTCTCAGGTTCATCTTACATGAAGCAGTTGCCAGTTCTCTACTGTTTGATAATTCAGAGTGTTTCTGTTGAGGGTCCCACATGCACCCCTTAGAGAAGCCTATGATTTCTAAAAGCTGTGTTCCCAGCAAAATAATTCAAATTATTTTGGCACTCTCCTTTCTCAAATAGACACCCTGAGACTAGATTTTTTCACAGCATTTTTATTTGGAGTTGTTTTGGCATGAATTTCAAACTTGAATGCATCAATATCCCCAGGCTATCTTGAGGTTCTGATCTAAGAGGCATCTTCACACTTACCCTAAAAGGTTGGAGACGGTATGTGCTGCTAGCTCATTTAAGACCTACAGGTTTGTAACAGACTTGCATTTACAGGTCACTAAGGATCCCTTACTAGTGGTGAAAAAATGACCTTGGCTGTAATGCCAAGTGCTGCTGAGAATCAGGATAACCATCAGGATAGTCATGACTTGCACTTTAAAATTGTGGTTTCCTGTGGGACAAGATAGTCTCAGAGACAACTGTGTATGAACACAATGGTAAGTGAAGAAATCAAAACCTACCATGCTGAAGGGGTTTGTGTATATGACATTTAAAACTGACATTACTGGCAGATGATATATTGTTGCTTAGGGTATGACAGATGTTATTAATTATTAGTTCACTGTTAGCTTTATCTAATCTTCACTCAGTTCTGTTGTATTACAATGTAACACTCAAATCTTCATCCAGACTTAAACTTTCCCCTTCTTGTCACTCCTCTCCAATTTGAAGAGATTATTAATTGAGATAAAATTTGTTAATTTATTAACCTAGAGCTGTTTAAAAGCCCATTTGTTGAGGAGAGACAAATGCTTAGGGAGAGGAGAGGTGAGTCACCACCAGCTGGCCATGTTGGCCACCCCCAACATAAAAAAGGGCACCAGATTTCATCAAATGATTCCATCTTCTAGATGACCAATTACTATTAGAAACCAGCATTTACAAAGCAGGGAATCCTCCATTTCCTTGGGGTAAAAGCCTTGTTAATCTGGATTTATAGAGAGAACTTGTGCTGCTTTTTACCATTTTCTGAGCATTCCATTAGATTTTTCTCCTGCTTGAAACAAATTCAAGATAAATGTGCACTGTCAGCATTACAAATGGAGGCTTTGCTTAGGTCTACATGTTCCCCTTCTCCCCACCCTTTCAGGCTTCAAGAGATGTGATCAGCTGAGGAGGCTTAGTGTGGAAGTGACCTGGTTTGCATGAGCAGCCCAATCTCTAGGCATCTGCAAACCCTCATTTCTGAAGCTGCAGTCATATTTAGAGACTGTTTTTCAAAGTTTGGCTCCCTTGTCCCCATTATTTCTCATACTGTATTATAATAGTCATAGTTGGAGCCATGGATTACAGGAATTTAAGCTGCCACCTTATAAAATGTTAGAAGAATCCAATGGGACATTCAGAACATGAATGAATTGGAGCCAGCTAGAAACAGAATACAGGAGGTGGATTTTCTCCTGGTTGGGTGCTAATAATTCTGGTAAAGATCAAAATGAAGGACAGTTGAGTTGGTTTTGTGGCACATGGCTTTGCATGAAGACAATCCCTCTTCAGTGATAGCTTACCTCAGGAGGTCTTTTTTTGATATATTGAAATTCACCTTCCTCCTCCTCCCGCTGCCTGTGACAGACACTGCCAGAGCGATCCAGTGCAAGTCCTTTTATCCTCTGCTACCCCATAATGCCCTGTATATTGCCAAACAGCCATTGAGGTCTTTGCCACAACAAAACAGTAATTTAAAAAAGAACTTGTTGGAACTCAGGTTTTTCCTTCTAAAGTCTGGTGAATGTCAGGCTACCACCTAGTGTTTCCATCCAGAATATCAGGGCACATGGGACACTAGGGACAGAATACTCCCTCAGTACCTTCTGTGTGGAAGATACTGCTCTAACAAGGCTCACAGAAGAAGTAAGCTGCTTTTTTTACACTTCGGCCACTTTCCTTCAAAAAATTTAAAGCTGCAGCCAGACGTGATTCAAATTAGCTCTTCATTTTGACCATCTTCCACATTTTGATCAGCTTTACGTACATTCAGGTTAGGTTGGTTAATGTAAGTCAAATGCCAAGCGCTTGTGTGTTTACTGTGATGTTCAGATTATTTCTAAATCTTCAAACAACGTGATGATCCTCTGGGTTGTATTAGCACCCTGTAGCCCCCAAATCTCATTGTCCTTCAGCTAAACAAACATATCCCAACCTACCTGTCAAGCCCAGCACACGCTTCAACAGCGTATAGCGTCTGGGTACTTACAGAAATCATGTTTGCTCTTTACTCTGAGAAGTTTTGCTTGGTGTTGTTGCTTCCTAAAGCTAAAGGGAGAACAGTTGTTTGTCTTTACCAGAAAAGGAACTCATTTTGAACATATAACTTTTTCTAAGTTACCAATATCTGCATGAACCTTTTGAGGTAGTGTGATGATTATGCGACAAGGCGGATTTCCATTTTTGTTGCAGAAGGCTTTTTGCCAATTTTTTAAAGCCTTGAGAGAAAATTTTTTGCAGGGGCTTGGTGAGAAAATGTTCTTTATTGTTTCAACATGTCTTGGGACAAATAGAAGCTGGTCCTGAGGCAAGAGAGTATTCAGAATTAAATTAATTCTCTTAAATATGTTATTCCAAGATACTTTTGATATTGATGTGTTTCCCAAAGTGTGCGTGGTACTGTTGGATGTGTGTCCCCTTCTTTAATTAATATTGCCTTATTCAGTTGGTTGGAAATGAGAACAGACTAATTTACCCTTAGTTTTATTCTCTTCAGATAGTAACCTGGAGATAGGATATCCTATATACTTGATAATTGTTCTGCTGAATATGCTTTGCAAGCCTGGAATCACCCTGGCCCATACACCAATAGGTTACAATTTCTTGAGTACAGTGCAGCACCGCAAAGGGACGTGTCACGGTGGGTGTTTGGTGTTATCACGTGTGGGAAGAGACAGATCTTGCTCTCTGTAGCTTGTACGTTGGAGGTGAGCATCTGTGAAAATACTTTGGGGCTGCCACCTCCTGCTCCTGCTGCAGTGTCACAACACTGCATGCTTTTCCACGGAGAAGGTGGAATTGCCACAACCAGGTCGGGACACTGGTTCACCAGGACTGTGGCTTGGCCATAATCTCAAAGGAAATCCAAAAGGCAGAGTGGAGACATACGGTTGGAGCTTGTGCTTTAATTGCTCTGTTTCAGGTAGTTCAATAGCGAAGGTGCAAGACAGGAATCTGAGTGAGGAATGACATCCCAAAGCCAAGAGGTCATGGGCAGGAGGGGACTCCAAGGCTCCCCAGTTGGTTTGGAGTGCCCTGTTCTTGTGAGACGCATCCTCTTGGGAGGCAGCACAGAAAAGCACCTGGGGTTTAGCACCACTTGCCGGTTAATCTCTGCTCTCTGTGTGCAGTTGGGATTCCTCAAAAGCAAAAAGCACTGAGGAACCCGAGTTCTCTCCTGCCAGTGCATGGGAGAGAAAAACACAGATACCTGGGAAGGGAGAAGAGGTGTTTGTCTGGAGAAGCAGGAAGAGAGGCTGGGAAGTTTCCAGGAGGCAGCTCCAGGCTTGCTAAAGTGTATTCTCAAGTGTGCCAAATAGCTCTGTAGGAGTCTATGGCTGCAGCAAGGGCTGCTAACAGATATGGCTTATGGCTCTGTTCACCTGTGATGCACAAATGTGGTACGAGGTGCTGCTTTGTAAATTGGATTACAGGATTGGGAAGATTTGTTTGTTGTGCATTGGCAAGCCCTAGCTGTTCCCTCTCGTTGCCTACAGCAGGGGAACTGCTCTGTGGGGACAGTGCAAGTCAACTATAGGGGTGCTCACCACCATGGAGTGTCAGATCCCAACCCAGCTGCGAGTGGCACCTGGCAGGATGACGGGATGGGGAGGGGAGGGGAGGGTTAGCTGCCAGAGTGTTGGCTGTCCAGAGGGACGCAGCTCTCTGGATGGGCATTTGCAGATTTATGGAGCTAGATAAGCATCAGTGAAGATGAATAACGATGCCACACAGCGTGAAGGAAGACTGCTTCCAGGAATACGAGTTGCAAGAACACTGAAAATAATGTCAGAAATAGTGTCTCTTCCAGCCCTGTAGGTATCTGGCAATAAAAATTTATTGATTACCTGACACTCTTGCTAACAGATGCTAACAGAAAGAGCCTGTACTAGGCTGATTTTTATACCGAATCATGGCTTGTACGTTTGGTATTTCTTTACAGTAGTTTTCAAGGTCTTATATTGATGTGGGCCCTGCTCCCATTTCTGCAGCTGAGCCTCTCTTACTTGGAAGGGCAAAAGGGAGTGATACTTCCCTCTTCTACCACTTGGAAATAGTGATCTACTTTCTTCTTGGCAAATCTCTGGCTCTGCACTTCCCATTCTTGCTCTTCCATCTTTTGTAGACTTTGTGGTTTATTAAAGCCTTCACCCTTAAAGCACCTTTTATGTTAAAGGAGCACCTTTCCCTGTCACGTCCTCTGTTTGACCTGTTAATGCTCCCTTACACTCAGGGTTAATATAGCAGAGTGACTAAGTACATGGTGACGTTGTGCGTCAGGATGGAGAGCGAGCAGTTTAGGCAGCGAAGGCTGGAGTGAGATGTAACTTCAGGGGCTGGTGGAGCAACTGTAAGGTCTGTGCCCTCATGGAGGGTGAGGTGTATGCCTGAAGGCTGTGGCTCTTTCTTGGTAGCTTCAGTATGAGTGAGGTTTTGGTTCATGACTTTCTGTCAAGGTATATGTGTACCCCAGAGCACCCGAGTTGTCAGCCCAGAGGGACAGCACAGCACCTGCAGGTTGCTGCCAGCCTGCTACAGTCCTGGGAGTTGGGCTTTGACTTAAGCTCACTGCAGACAAGAGCTCACAAGCTCACTCCACGTAGCTGTGAGCACCGCTCCATCAGGAGCAGCAGGTCTGCCGCCCTCCTGCCCCGTGGCTCATGCAGGTCATTAGTTCTGTGTCATGCAGAGGTGACTATACAACTCCTTTTATTCAGATTTTGGCTGTATCCATTTCTGGGTGAGTATACAGATAAAATGGTCCAGTAGAGATATTCTGTCTTTAGAAGCTTTGGGATTTCTCTCATAACAAATGAGGAACTTGCTATTGAAAGCTAGTTCTCTGTCCAAATTCTGAATTTTGCAGCCAAATTCTGCAGTGGTTCTTCAAATTATATCCCCACTGAACTAAATTTTTACTCAGTCGAGGGCTGGAGAAATGCTTCGATCTGATTCGTAGCAGCAGAACTCTAATCCCGGCTGCTCGGCTGATATTAATGCCAGTCTTTCAGTTGCATTCAATAACGTTTTGACTTTAATTCTTCTAAGAGATCTGTCTTTTAGATGGCTGAAATAAAAGCCCAAGCCCTGTGTCAGGTGGGCTTCTGCTGTTTTGTGGACTTGATGAAAAAGGAGTTCTTTATGGGGAAACAAATCAAAGCTGCTTTCTTGCCAGGTGTAGATTAATTGGATGAGTAGAGAAAAGTGGCTTTTTAATGCAGAGGTGTGTGTTAGCTTAAACAAACAAACAAGAAAAAAACCAACTAAATTTGGGCATGAATTATAGGCTGCTTCAGATTTCAGTGTGTCACGTTTTGAATTGAGCTGGAGTACCTATGGCTTTTTTTAAATTGCATTTGAACAAAAGTAAATACAAAGAGAAAGAAACCAGGACAGCAAAAGCCTGCAGGAAATTCCTCTACTGTAAACAAAGTCACCTTATGATTGATGTGAATGTACAGCCCCTTGTAAACATGTCTGTTTACTTGCAGGAAACCAGAAAGAACTCACGTTGGGCGCTGCTGATTTTATCTAGCTTTGCTTAAATGCTTTTGGCTTCCAGTAGTCACTCCAGAGGGAGCACAGGAGCGATGCCTGCTCCCTGCAAAACTCAAGTCTACTGTGCTTTAAAATCTGTGCCAAATCCTGCAGATGGGCAGAGCTGCATGGGAAAGATTGATAATAGCATTTTGTGGCTACCTGAACCTCAGCAGTGAAGGCTTATTAACAGTGGGTGTGAAGCACTAATTCTTTTCAGTGCACATTGCATTTCAGTGCAAATTCCAGCATAATGCTGGAATTTGGTACCTATAAAAAGGTACTAATAACTCTGATCCTACACTGTGATGTTCCTGTAAGCTCCCACTGAAAATTCGATGTTCTAACAAAGGTTGTCAGTGCTGCTGAGGTTGCTGAGGTCTGTGTTGATGGAAAACGCTTGTAATTGTTTGTGGGACACTTTGTTTTTATTTAAAGATTTGATCATAGCTGAGGGTGAAATCCTGTCTGTGCTGAAGCCCATGGGGAATTGGTCATAGCCTTCAGGGAGGCTCCAGGCCATAGCAAGCAAATTTGATTCTTTTGTAATGGGTATATCGTAGGAATGATGGGGAGCTACAAATTGTCTCCTGCTGAAGATGTGATGTGTGGCTACTATAGAGAATCCTTGAGTGGTAGAGACTTGGCTGATGATTTGGTTTTGGTCTAGAAATCCCCATTGCTGGTAGGTTGTAATCTGTCTCCCAGGACTGAATGTTTTTCAGAATTTCTCCCAAAGACCTTGTTCTGTCTTCACATGGACAGAGGTCTCACTGTTTTTTTT
Source organism: Scolopax mira (assembly GCA_004320125.1). Classification (NCBI taxonomy): domain Eukaryota; kingdom Metazoa; phylum Chordata; class Aves; order Charadriiformes; family Scolopacidae; genus Scolopax; species Scolopax mira. The sequence goes on along the minus strand of BJBW01002317.1, from coordinate 154,915 downwards.
TTTTCCTCAAATAAGAATTACAGTTTTGTGATGCTGCAAACAATCACCACAAGCAAAATGCATCAAAGTCTGCAGATCTGTTCCCATGGGAAAATGTTACTCCTGGGTTCATTCACTGAAACATGCCTCTGGTTTGTAAAAGGCCTCACCATAGTGTGTTATATAGAGGGGAAAAGAGGGAGGGAGATGTTTTTTTTCCCTTTGTGCATATGGATTTGGAATTTGAAATAAGCTTTTCAGATATTTCAGGGCAACAATCATTTTGTACTTTTGTACATTTTGTACAAAGGATCCAACAACATATTGGCATCTGTGCTGTTGCACATGTCAGTAGGAGTAATGAGCTGAAAGTAAAAGGGGAGTTTGGGCAAAATGCAGGAAAAATTATGCACGTCACACTTAATATAGAGAGATAGACATCATAACTGATTAAATAGTTGTCTAGAGGCTGATACAGATTTCCCTACTTAAAAGGGAACTGAAGCCAAGGTTTGTAGGTGCAGGGTAGGTTTGTTTTCTGTGTTGAGGCAGAGCCAGGTCCTCCGCGCCGTGGCACACTGGTTGTGCTGCAGTGCTCAGAGACAGCGTCCTGCTTGGTCAGAGGTATGCTGTTTTCTGACCACCTTGCTGACCAACCTTCTACATCTTTAATCATGTGCTCTTTTGGTTTGGTAAAATGGAGAGGACAGAACAAGAGCAGAATTTATGCCAGACTGAGAACAAACATTGCCTCATGTGGGTGGTTTTATACCTTGGAGGCCAATCCCTCAACTTTCTGACTTGTTTGCCCCCTTCTTTATTTCTGCTGGGAAAACAACCCAGAAGGATGTAAATCATGATACAAATCTCCCCACCCCATGTAGAAGTGTGAAACTGCAGCAAAAGGGTCTGCCACATGCATGCAAAGAGAGAGAAAGGGAGAGACGACAGAGTGAGTTTCTTAATAAATTTGACACAGAGACTGAGAGCGTGTTTATAAAACCCTAACTGAGAGTAGAGGAGGGTTTGTCTCTTTGTTTTTTTTAAAGTGCAAAATCAGGGCTGGTTTATTGGACCCATGGGATTGGACAGTGTGTAGAAGGCCACCCATCTGGAAACCAGCTGATCACTGCTGAAACTTTCTTCCCAGGCTCCGTCCCTTCTCTGACAGGGTGCTGGGGTTTTATGAGAGGCCGACAGCAAGCCTTTTACAGACCGTAACTCCTTGTCTCAACAAAACTTGCTATAAATTAGCTGGAGAAAGGACCTGAGGGGATTGTCCCAATCTGGTTTGGGGTCCCAAGTCCAAAGTCAGCAATTTTAACAGAATAATCTGAGTTTTCAAATCAATTTTGTCTGGAAACAACCTTTATGGGAAATGGGTGAGTGGGAGGTAGAAGGAGACAGCAAAAAGGAAGCAGGGAGTGAGAAGAGGTTATTTCTAGATGGTGAAAGTGTAGACCATGTAAGTCTCTTTTCCCCAAAGACTTTTCAGGGTTTATAAAAGAAATCAACTAGTCTTTGGTTCCCCAGGAGTCCTTATTTCCTTCAAGATGAAGACAGCTTCTATATAGAACTTGGACTTGTGCTCCGAGTCTGAGTATCCAAAATTTTATAGCATTCAAAAACTAAGCTTGCATGTGACCTTTACAGGGGATCCCATTCTCACAATAACCTAAACCTAGTACATCTTGGAACACCCCATTTCATCTGAAAGATGCGTCAAAAAATACCCCTTTCCTATCCACATAACCAATCCCATATTAGGCTTGTGTCCCCAAGTGGTTCTGCAGTAAACATACAGTTTCATGATGGAAAGAGATTGTCTTGAATTATACATTGAAGACAGCTGAGATTTGTGTCTGGTTATGTCACCTCTGCATGGAGTGTGGAATTAGTAGGGTGATGCTACAGGAGGGAAAACAACTGAGGCTCTGCTTTTCAAAACAAGGAAGTAAAGTACAAGCTAAACCTTTAATTAGTACTAAAAAACTTTGTTCAGGAAATTAAGGATGTATTTCAATACACTGTAGAAAAATAGTAACCTTATTAAATAATCAAGCAGCTAGACTGGATACTTTCTAATGAAAGCTATTTATGCCTAAGTTTCTTTTAGAGCCTTTGAAATTGTCAATGAAATTGAGAGGAAAAGAATTTGCCAGTAAATAGGGTCAGAGAGCAGTTGCTTGGGCTGAACATAAAGATTCCCAGAGCAAAGTTTTGCAGTGTGCTTTCATGTTTTATGGAAAACTGGCTGGCTGGTCTGTTGCACAGAAGTTTCATGATCTTGATTTTTTCTTTTCAGAGTGGCTGAGTGACTGAGTCAAGTGGTTGAGGAAGAGGACAGAAGCTCTTGGGCTTCTCATCTTGGAAACAGGAGGACATCTCTGAGCAAACTGGTGAACGCTGGTTATAACCAGGGATAACTGCAAGAAGCACTTCTCAGCTGGAGGACAGAAGGAGAGGAACACCTGGCATATTGCCCGGACATTAACAGCAGTTAATGGCCATGTCCAGTCTGGAAGAGAGAGCAGATCAGCAAAATGCAATGAGCAAGAACACCCAGTCACATCCCTCTGTACCTGAAGATGGCACCAGGTAGGCTGGAGAGGTCTTTGGGTGGGGACACCAATGGCGTGTGACTTCAAAGCTGCTCTGGGATCTGTGGAGTTTTCTCAGTTATTTCACATTGTCTTTGTCTGAACTTAGTCTGGTTTCTGGAGCGGCGAGGTCAGCCTACTGCAGGCTGGGGCACTTGGGTGCACTGATGCTGGGGTCTGGCAGAGTACAATGACTGGTAACTAGGATACGTTGTGGCTTTGAGATGCTTTTTTCCCCAGTCATAGCAGTAATGTCTGTTCTGCTCTTAGCTGTAACATGTTTCAGTTGTGGATCTAAACGTTGCTTGAACTGCAATAATTAATTATTACCACCTTTAAAATCAAGTCTGACTTACATAGGAGTGTTGACAGACCCGTGTCCCAGCTAGAGCATAAACTAGGGAGGGCAATGTCTCCAGTTGGCACTATCCTCATATGACCTTTTTGGTGGTAGTAGGTGTGCGTGTTAGTGTGACTGCTCACTCTTCCACAAGACACAGCTGGGGAAAAGGTGCAGACAGCAACTCAGTGCAGAATTTTGGATAGGTAGAAAGTGTGGCAATGTGAATTTGGAATAAATTTCTCAAGCTATTTGCAGGAATACTTGGAGGTTCTCAAAATGTCAGAGAAAATACACAATTCCAGTGTGTGAAATGTCCTGGCAGAAAGCTTAGCACACAGTTCCAGAAAACAAAACAAGACTTTCACCAACTTCCACCAGCTGGAGCTGTTACCATAGCTGCCAGTCTGCCTTGGTTCAGAAATTGCCTACTGCTGGTTGATCTGTAGTGCTGCTGTGGTTGAAAGACACAGTGAAAGGGAGCTCTTTAAGTTCTCAAAATGTATTATGTGTGAAAACATTCAAATATACACTTAATTTAAAACAAACCTGTTGAGAATCAGGTTTTTTGAAGAACTTTTTCTCCTGCAATAGCTAATTTTATAACTTAGTCTGACTGGGACTGGTCCAACTCCTATTAAAAGCAGTGGAAAACTGCTGGTGGAAGCTGGACTGGCTCATCTGGTGCCCTGTTGAAAATTGTGGTGATATTCCAAAGCAGAGCAAAGATAACAGCCTCGGACTGTAAATTCATTGGGGCAAGGACTCTCTGTTTGTATACGTTGTATAGTGTTGAAGACATTTGTCGACACTTCAGAAATAATGAATAATGCCAGTGTGAGGAGGAAATCTCTCCACTCAACCCTAGGTGTTTCTGCTGCTAAGTGTTGAAAGAGAAACACAGAGCCCTGAACTTTGAAGAGTTGGCAGGTGAGGAGAAGGAAAAATCTTTTCACTTCCCATTTAAATTTAAGCTTAATCTGCATTTGTTGGGTCTGGTTGAAATATTTGAGCTTTTAATTTAATGTTGTTGTTTTTGGGAAAACTTCTTGGGATGCATGGCATGAAAACACCTTAGATATGTGGCAAGGTTTTGATTTAATTTCTACTTTCATCTGTTTTCCATTACAAACCAGACTAATTGCAATAAGACTCTCTGTGGCAAAAAATATTAGGGGAAGTGTGAATTTGGAAGTTTTCTCACTTTAAAGTAACTGTAAAAACAGTCAGCAAACTGGTTCTAAAATGATTTAGTATGGGAGGGAGCAAAGCCTGCTTGTCTTCGTAGTAGCAGGTTTTCACTGGCACTATCAAGTTTTCAAAGGTCTCCAATTCAACTTGTCCATATTTATAGAAAACTTATTTTGCATCCATGAATTGCATTGACTCCTGTTATACTTTTATAATTGTAGCATGAGCTGCCATGTCCCTGGTGTTTGAAGTGCCCAACTTATCTGTCCACACTGAGCTGTTAAACAGCCAATGGATGGGTATGGTCGTGAAAAAAAATGCTTGTTTGAAAAAAAGATAAAAAGGGAAGCGGGGAGGCTTGAAGCAGTGTGTGTAGAGGGGGGATGGAGAGTCCTTTGGCACGGTCTTTCCACATGCTGTGTTCGATGGGGTTTCCCCAGGGTGGTGTTGGCTGGTCCCTTGCCTGGGCACTGGCATGGGGGCTCGGTGTAAGGCAGTGCACGTATTCCCTCCTGCTCCCCTCTCCCAGACTGCGTGTGCTATAGCCTGGGCACTGAATGATCCTGATTTGAAAACAGTGCTCCAGGAACAGGCTGAAGCAGTGGAAGGCAAGGATAGCTCCACTGCCAAAGAGGGCTGCCATGAGTTCATTGCCTTGGTGATACTTTTCTTTGGGTGCAGATTTGTCACAATTTTTATTTTATATAAGATAGAGTCTTAATGGGCAGGGTCGGGATTTTGAGTTGCCATAGTATGAAACCAGCATTAAATGTCTGCACTACAAAAAATAACATTGGGTTTGTATTTGCGCTTTATTTTGCTATTCAGTTTTTTTGTTAAAGAAATGTTTGAATCCACTTCTGCACTAAGGAAGAAACTAAAAACCAAGAAACTTCTTAAGAACATACAATTCTATGATTCTGTGACTCTACCATGTGATATTTTGCTGTGATTTATCCTATGATAGATTTGGAGACTCTTCTAGGACTGAGATAAGCTATTGTTACACACAGGTTTGGTAGTGTTTGCTCATACAGGATTCTGGCTTGGAGTGTACACGTACACAATGTGTATGTGTGTTCCTGTGGTGAGCTGGGCTGTGGCCTGCTCCTTCCATCAGGCGAAGCAGAAACAAACCCCTAGTGACTGTGACGACTGAGACACAGCTGTGGGACAGCTCAGCTTTCTCTTTAGAAAGCTCAGCCCTACCTGGCTTAGCTTTGTGTCGGCATCATTTTTAACTATTGATCCCAGCAACATCCAGGACCTGCAACACAAAAGAACAGAGCAATACATTCTGGCTCCCTTGTTTTCATGAGAATTACTGATTCGATATGGTTTTTAACATATATAAGACACTTTTGGGGAATTGCCCTGTGGACACAGGCTCCTGTGCACTTTGTGCTTATCAGCTCCTGATCCGCTATTGTTCTGTATGTGTTGACATGGTTTGTGTAGCTGTTGAGAGAAGCAGGAAGGAAACTGCAATGCCAAGTGAATTGTGTGGAAGAGGGACAGCTGTCAAGTGAAAAGTGACAGAATCGGCAGGACTGGATCCTGTGGCTTGGTACTTCTGAAACCTCAGGTAAACAGCAGACATGCAGTTAAACAGGGATGCAGGGAAATGGGGTGTCCCGTTTGCTGTGTTCAGGCTGATTTGGGAACCCAGGCTCCCAGGCTCACAATGGAGACTGATGATTCTTTTTAAAATATCTTCTCTGCACTGCACATATGAAAACACACTGCTCTTTCTGCGGTCTGTGTGGTTGGTTGAACTTAATATTCACATGTTAAAAAAACAATTACTGATCCTTATGTAGTGGAAAGTTGGGTCTGAACTGTGAAGTGTGAATACATCTGTGGATATTTCCACAGATTTGGGAGTCTGTGATTAAGAGTTTTTGGTCTGGGCCTGTCTTTAACTGTAGCTGAACAAAAACCTCACTGTAAACTTCCTTTTGCAATAGAATATAAACCCCCCAAAGCACATAAGCCCCAGAAACCCTCTCTGGGTGCCCTGGTGAGTTGTCGTCAGGAGGTGATTCTGCACCCTTGGCCATGTGTCTTGTATACCATGAAGAGAAAAGTATTATTTCTGGTGATATTTCTTTATCCTGAAGGACAGGATGCTGGATGTTACACTGTCTTTGCCCAAAGAGTTAGTCCTCTTGCAACAGAGAATAACACCGGTCTGGCAGGGAACTGGATCAGCTGATGGAATAAGTCCTTTCTGCAGTGAATCTGTGATGCTGCTGTACTGGAATGTGTAGAAGGAGCCAAGAAACAGTTATGGGAGAGTAAAATTGCACTGTTTGTTCTGGAGACAGGCAGAAGTGAAAAACACGTACAAAGTGATCTCTGTATACATGTATATGGTAAAGAGAATATCTTTTAGCACATGACATGTGATTACATTTTAATAACCTTGTATTCCCTTTTCTTCTCTTACTTTTTCTGTTGGGTGGTGTTCTTGCTGCTGGGATGAAGGATGTAGATGGAGTGTTGGAGCTTCAAGCCTTCTCTGGAGCTGAGCAGGCTGATCCACTGCATTTTCATTTGTTTCTGGGACTGCAGAAATACTATTTTTTTTTTCCCCACCTCTGTATCGGGTGTAGGATTGTCTTTGGGATAGGAAGCTCCTGTGACTTGACTGAGCCAGGCTCTCTGAGAAAGAGGTGAAGACTAGAACTGTGTAGGAGTTAAATGGGGGAGGAAATTATATTGCTGCCTTTGCTTTTTTGTTCTTCAGGCTCCTCTTGTCCTGATCGTAAGGGGTGAGTTGTGCATATCAAGTTCTCATTGGCAGATCTTCATCCTCTCCCGTTCTTTGCCTGTCCAGAACAGAGATGTACCCGGTCCCATCCCAATGCTCTTTGGGAGCTGCTTGTTACTTGTGTTGAAATGCCCTGCTGATGGCAGGACCAGCAGAGACGGCAGCTCTGCTCGGTAACGCGCTCTCCCTGCTCTCTGCCGCCTTCTGGGGCTCCACTTGTTGGCACAGAGGATGTGGCAAATTTTCTTGTTTTCACTCTCATGGGGAGAACTGCTTGTGGTTAAGATGATTTGCAAGTGTGGTGTTTTGTGGTTTTGTTATTGCTTCCTCCTATAATCCCACATGCTCTGGCGCACAGGGTGTTTAATAGCATCCTCAGGTTGACTCCAGGATGACTAATTTGCTCAGACCGCATAGGCTGTGCATATCCTCTGGTTAGAAGCTGAGTGGTAAGGACTGATTATAGACCTTAGTGCAGGCTCCTGAAATACAGCCTTCACTTTACAATAGAGCTGTAAAGAGAGACCAGATATCCTTCAGATTACAGCAGTACAAGAGTATGTGCTGAGCAGTGGTCTGCATAGACATCTCCAGAGTGGGCTAGGGGCTGTGGCTTACGAGACATGCAGATTGCCAGTTCTCCACTCCTTCATTCTTCAAAGGGACCTTCTCTCTAGGATAGGCATCACATGGGCCATTCTCACCACCACAAAGACTGCTCCTCAGATGGAGGTACAAAGGCCAATTGTGTCTGCAGAGTTTTCTGAGCAGCCAAGAGCATACTACCCTCCTGTAGCCTGGCCCAAGTCCTTCCCCTCCCGCTGGCAGATCAATAAGGACGGACTTTCTTCCTCCACAACTAAGTGCTGCTCTGATTTACTGCAGTTCTTCCTTAAGCACTTCCGGAGGTCAGAGGGCTGCAGACATTAGCCCATAATGGAAGACCCCAGGTCATCTGTAACCAATACTGCTGAACCTGGGTGCCACGCAGTGCGGCCGGGAGTAAATAAACCTGTCCCCTGACTCGCTTTGTAGAACCTCTGACTGCTGCGATGCAGAGGGGAGGATGGAAGAATAATGGATGGTTCTCATTAGGAGAAATATAGTGCCCAGTGGCTTGTGAAGCACGTGTTTATCTGTTATTCTTGCAGGACACTACCCTGCCACGCAGCCACGCTCCCTGAGGAGGCTCTGCAGTCACAGTGCAGGCTGAGAGCTGCATTGCTCCTGCCCTGACAACCTTTCCTCAGCTGCCTTCTTCTGCCTTGTCATTCACTGTTTCTAATGGAAACTTAGGACAGTTCTAATGAAAAGATTACTTTTAAGTGCAAAGCACTAAAAAAATTCCGCACTGTAGTAACAGAAGTCTGTGTGGGAAGACTGGGATCATTCATAATCAGTACAAATCAACACAAGTTAGGTTAGCTGTGATATAATCACTGATGGTCTTCGCTCTGGTAGCATCCAGTTACCCAGCTGCAGTGACTGCTGATAGAAGGAATTAAAATTGTGGGTGTCCTGCAGGCAGAAGTCCTGATGGAGGTAACTGAAACACTGAGCACCTGAAAGCAGGCCCAGACAGCATGCACTGCTGTATGTGCAAATGAAGACCTCCTTACCCTCTACAGCTGCCTGAGAGGAGGTTGGAGAGAGGTGGGGGTTGGCCTCTTCTCCCAAGGCAATAATGACAGGAGCAGAGGAAACAGTCTAAAGGTGGGGCAGGGGAGGGTTAGATTAGATCTTGGGAAGAATTACCTTACTGAGAGGGTGGTCAGGCACTAGACCAGCCTGTCCAGGGAGGTGGTGGACTCACCATCCCTGGAGGGATTCAAGAAAACATGTAGATCTGGTACTTCAGGGCATGATCTAGTGCTGAGATTCTTGGGGTATGTCTGGTTGGGGGGTGGTGGTTTGGGGGGGTGTGTGTGTTTGGTTTCGATTTTTTTTTTTTTTTGTGGTTGGACTAGATCTCAAAAGTCCTTTCCATAGGACTAGCCATGAATATTCTGTGATTCTGTGAAGGGACTAATCCTGAAGGCAATGAAAATGTCTACATTTCAGTGCAGTAAATCCCCCTAAAATCCATGGGCACGGCTGAGCAGCTGGGGCCGAGGCTGACGGTAGGTTGTGTGTCTGAACAGGAGACCTGAGACCAGCTGCTCCTGTGCTGTAGCCAAGAGCAGAAAGAGAAGGTGCCTGAGGCAGGGAGAGAACTTGAATGCTGGTGGAGGTACCATTAAGGGTATCGGTTAGAGGTAGAGCGCTGAAAGCCTGCACTTGGTGGTGCAGCTGTCTCTCTTTGCTGATTCTGAGATGATGTTTCCTTGTATGACCCCCCAGTCCATGGAGTGGTGTCCTGAGCTGAGCGGCTGCAGGGGTCACAAAGCCAGGAGCAGTCTGAGTCACCCATGGTGGGGAAACCACCCGTGTAGTGTCACCATGAGATGGACAATTGTTGTTCCTTGGTGCACCTGGGAGGCAATTCCCAGCAGAGCTATGGAAGTGTCAATGCCATCTAGGAGACCTGGGAAATCCCATCTTTAATATTGCTTTCAGTATTGGTTGACTCACACCCAGAAGAGGTAGATTCAGGCTGGAGGAGGTACAGAGAAGACCTTCTAAAATGATCAGGAAAATATACTATTTGTCTTGTACACAAAATTTGGCTTATTTTGTCTGTCAGAGTAGGTATGAGGGGGCTGTGGCTGTGCTCTGCCAGTACACTGGGAGTAGATACCAGGGAGGCAGATGATGCATTCACACTAAAAGATGCTGCTTTGTATTTGAGTTAAACCCTTCTTAAGGACATGTAAGTCAGTGGCAGATAGTCCCTTGCATATTTTGTTTTCACCTTCCTGGGCACTTCCGTAAAAATATGGTACATCCACAGGTTCTGCTCAATTCTGCCCCCAACTCTGGAGGGCAAAACAAAGTTAGGCAGGCTGCCTTCCCCTGTACATCAAGCCTCTGCTGCGTTTGTAGTGGCACAGTGGTCCAAAAATGTCATGAAAATGTATTTGGCTCAATTGGGCAGGCATTTTACAGCTGGAATTGGGAGCTCAGAAGATGAGAGTCAGTTTTTTTGCAATTTACCCTTGAAAACAACAGTGGTGCGTACCACCTCCATTCACCCAATAGTCCCACAACAGGACCTGTCATCAAACGGTACTCAGACCTGCTAGTGTCTACTCTGGCTTCATTACTGGAGATTAGGTCTACGTATACTGCTTTGAATGTTCCATGTAAGGAGAAAGACAAGCTCAATAGCCTGAGTGGTGTTTGTTTGCCTGGTATTATCACTATCAGCAAAGGAAGCAATTTTCATAGCCAGCGGGGAGCGGGCCGTGATGGCTGTGGTGGCTGTACCTCCAGCGCCCCGCCACCGCTCCGCACCTGAAGCCTGCCCTGGCGGCACAGAGGTGATGACAATAGGCCTCCAAGATAAACAACGGAATTGAATAAAAAGTGCTGAAAGCCAGCAGCAGGTGAACTGCTACGAACAAACCCCGCACACCCAGCACCCTGCCTGTGAGCTGTGGCTGGGCATAGCTTATCATTTAGGTGAACACATGGTCCTTTTCCCCCCTCCTGCCCCAACGCCTCCCTTCCCAACTTTCAACAATTGTTTGATTACTTGTATGATACAGCTAGAGAGAAAAAGGGAATAGCTGCCACCCTTCCTCTTTCACAACAAAACAGAGAGGAAGCAGCTCGGCCAGGGCTTTGTACAGCAGCCAGGTGCTGGTGGGTGGCTGGTCCTGCTCTCCTCAGGAAGGTAAATATTGGGCTAGAGGCGATTACAGCTGCGTTCAGAGAGCACCACACGGGCAGCAGCCTTCACGGGAGCCCCCTGCTCCAGCAGGCATTTGCATGTCTCCTGCTGAACCAGCTCCTCTCCGTGTGTCTTCAGCAGTAATTGGCTCAAGCCTCAAGTAAACATTTGGCTCTGTTAGTTGGGGAGCTGGTGCACATATGGAGAGCCCTTTGCAGGGCCTGAAGTGGTGTTTATCTTTTACTCCAGCCTGGTTAAAGGCAGCCGTGGTCAGAAGGGAGTAGACAGTCCAGCTGAGATGGCCCGTGCTCTGAAGACCACTGGTGTCAGCAGGACCCTGTGCTCCAGCAGACTCTGGACCACATTCTTCTCCTGCCACATGCTGCTAAGCACTTGCTTCACTTCACTTGCAATTTCTGGGAAGAGAAATAGAATGAGAGAAACTGTGGAAGTTTTTCCTGTGGCAATGCACTTCCTAAAGCACCTCTTTTCTAAGAGGCCAACAGCACTTGGCTGCAGAGGCACTGGCTCCAGGAGAAGGCCTTCCCTGAGGTGGAAGCAGTGATTCTTAGGCATAAGCTGACAACAGTCAGCAGGATTTGTGTGTCATGCAGTCTGTGTTCACGGGGCGGTGGCAGAGTCTATACTTGCTCTTACCAGGTTCCGCTGTCTGCTGTGGAAAGACAACCCCGCGCTCCATTGTGAAGAGTTGTGCAAAAACTGGCTGGCAAATACTAATGTTATGATGAGAGGTACCATCCCCTGCCTCTGTCATCTGTACAAGGCTCTAGCAGACATACCCAGCGCCCAGAGCTGCCAGGGTACACAGGGAGGTCAGATAAAGCAGTGTGAAGGGAGTGAAGGCACAAAGAGGCACAGCACCGTGGTGACGGTCGAGCAGATGGGCATCTGAAGGGAATAGAAAGGGACCCATTTATCATCTCTTGTATTTTCTCTTTTTGTTTATTTTTTTTCTTTTAAAAACACATTAAAAAATTAATTTGGTGCTGGGCGGGTCCCAGGCCCATGTGCTGCCCAGGGCAGCAGCCAGCCTCCCGCTCTGTTCTGCCCCAAATACAGCCACCCTCTGGGAAATAGGTTGCTGTTTTAACAGCTGCAAGCTTTGCACGGGACAGATTCAGGATATGTGATGCTTTCTTCCAGCTTCTTAATGGGAAAATCAAGACATCACAATGGAAACTGAAGAGGTTTTTTGGAACAGCTTAGTTTGGTGTTAAATCGGCTTTTTACTTGAGCAGCACTGTTCATGCAACCTAGAATTTAATGAAAGGCCAGCAGGTCCACTTCATTGCAGCACCTGTAGCTGCCAGAAGAGAAGAGTACACAGAGATTTTTAAGGTTTCTATCAATCCAAATGGAGCTCGGGGCTGGCAAGGCCTGTTTATCCTCTGAACAGAGAGCTGTAAGCACATTCCAGGTGCTGCTCCAGTACTGTGCCCCAGCTCCCAGGAGCTACTTCAGTCTTTCCAACCCACGAGAACTGCATCCCCTTGGATAGATGAGGAAGTGGCTTCAAGTTGCACCAAGGCAGTTTTAGATTGGATATTAGGAAAAATGTATTAACTGAAGGGCTAAGCATTGGAACAGGCTACCTGGGGAGGTGGTTGAGTCACTATCACTAGAGGTGTTTAAAAGATGAGCAGACGTAGTGCTGAGGGACATGGGTTAGTGGTAACTTGGCAGTACTGGGTTAATGGCTGGACTTGATGATCTTAAAGCCCAAGCAATTTTATAAGGGGTGCTGCTCGGGCTGTGAGGGACTCCTGCAAGTGAGGGAACAGATGTCGATCCACCCCGTAACCCTGTGTTGTGTTGCGTGGTCTCACAGCAAAAAGCCATGTCCGTGAAGGGCAGATGTGCAGCTGCATGGGGATGTTGCTCTAAGTCCTCTGCGCTGACAACATACCCTGAGTTCTTGCTCCACTTTTCTTTCCAGTCTTCAGTCCTCTCTCTCCAAGGAGAGAAAAAAGTTAATCCTGTGAGAACACGATAGAAAAGGCCTTGAAAATTCCCAGGTGCCTGTGAATGGTGCTTTTCAGCTCACTGAAGTGCAGAATAGATGATGTTTTTATACCAGTGTGTGAGTAAGTCAAGCATGTAGCTACAGTGTGATTTTGACACAGTCTGCATTTGCAGCTCCTGCCAGCTTCTGGAGAATTTTTAGATTCTCTACAATCCTATGGTTTTATTTAGGGAATAAACATGCCACGTGGATCCTAGCTGCAGGTTGCTAAGTTTGAGAAGGTAAAATTCATCCCCCATCCCTCCAGCTTTTCTCACTGACATAGTTGGTTGGATTTTGTTTGATAATTCTCACTATGGGTCATTTCAGGTTCCCACCATAAAGGCCTTGTGTAGTTACCTTTTCATCAGCTCTGGTGTTTAGAATAACCCTTTTCAAACTATGTATTTCCCTCTGCCATAAAGCTGGAGTGTTTGGGAGAAGAGAGGAGGGCATCCTTCACAAACCAGTCAGCGTGGGTTGGTGGGGTGGCACTGTGGGGGGTAAGGCCTCCCACTGCACACGGGCGATACCTCCTTGCAATTAGCAGTGCTGCCACTGCCCGCTCCCCTCACTCAAGTACTGACATTCCAAGACATGTATTTGGCGTTTGAACTACCCTGTCTCCTGGGCCCAAGGGACAGGGTCTGGGACAGCTCTGTGGGAGGCCATGGTGTTGAATACATTTGGCTGGTGTGCCCAAGGGGCCTTCCATCATCGCCTGCCTCCATCCCAGTGAGGGCGGCCGCTGCACCAGGTGGTACTCAGGAATTTTATCCAGTGTGAGTTACTCAGGGCAGAAACCTTTCCTTTGCTGTTTCTGCCTGTGGTATCAGGCAATTGACTTCATACCCCCATTTTGCTGAAGAGGCAGAAATTTGATAATGGCCATAATTATGTCTGAACATTAAACGAATGCTCTGGATCATCACTGCTGTATCCACTTGTCCATAATTACCAGCAATGGACATGGTGGCTTCAAAGGCCACCCAGTTATCATTTATGTTTACTATAAACACAGCAGCTGTTTTGGGTTACGAGGGTGGTCATTTTGCTGGAATTTGATGAGCCAGACCCTGAAATCCTCGCCTGACACCAGCTCCCTCCCTTCTTTGGGAAGAAAATTCAGTGTAGGAGTGCTCTGTGCCACCTAACGAGGGGGGACGGATGGGCTGTGCCTCCCCTGGAGAGGGATGCAGACAAGACCGCGGGGGGCGGGGTGTGTAAAAGCCACAAAGGGAAAACGCAGAGGCAAATCGTATGAGGGTAGGCAACAGGGAAGCACTAGAAGAAAATATTTTAATTACATTAAAGTCAAATCATTACATCAGTTGGTGAACATTTGCATAAAGTGTATTTGCCTGTGGAAGCAGATTGAAGCAGAACAGTTGCCTAAATTCTTACATCAAGGTATACGTCTTTAATCAAGTGGCTTGTCAACAAATACTCAAAAAAAAGAAGGTTTTGGAGCCACTGCTGTGCAAGGCTTACACTTTCACTAAGTGGATATACTATGTTCACCTCAGCCTATAGCTTCCCCTGAAGCTCCTGGGAGCAGTTCATACCCACAGCAGCAGGAGCAAGGGCTAGGGATGTGCAGGCACCTGCAGCCTGGCCAGTCACGGGCCCTGACTCAGTTATTATTCCTCTTCACTGAAGAAAGATGTTTCATCTTATCTCTAAAGGACAGAGCAAATTGTCTGGTCTTTGCAGCAGATAACATGTATCGGGGTGATGTATTTATAAGGGGAGGAAAGAACCGCACAGTCAGTGCCTGTTTATTTATTATTTCATGAATTACAAAGGCTAAATAGAGTAAACACTCCTTCACTCCAGAAAGGAAAGCAGTGCCAGTATGTGTGATTGAGAAAATAGCCCTCCAGTGAGGTTCAGACCATTATAAAGTCTCTTCCCAGTCAGTGATTGAGATACATCACAGCCTCAACCAGTCATACTTGTGACAAAGCCCTGGAGACAGGGAGTTACAAAGGCAGCTTTGTGATAGAAACCCCATCTCTAGGACTTAGGAATAGATACATTTGCTGATGGTGCCACACTATGGCTCGTGTCTGTCCGTAATGTGTGGCAGGTAGATTATCGGCACTGTGGGTTGTCAATATTTGCAAGTGAATGTTTCATGTACATTGAGAAAGATGCACCCTCTGAGGCTTTTTGGCTGTACACGAGTCAGTGACAGTTAATATTTTTACGTTCTCAAAGTGAAAATCTCAGCAAAGTCCCCAGAGAACCAGAGAGGGATAAACAATCTGCGCAGGGCTCTCCTGCGGAGGTGCAAGTTCAAGGGGTATAAGGAATAGGCAGCTGAAAGGATTGATTCGTAAGATAAAATGTTAAAAAAGCCGAGTCTAGCAATAGCGTCCTAAGAAATGAGCTTACAGTAGGAGGGAAACACCAGAGGTGAATTGGTGGCACAGCACGACACAGGAGGATACATGGGGGGATTCTCAAGGAGGACATTTCAGCTTGCATAGCAGGATACATTCAGAAAAGCAATGTTCAAGAGACTGGAAATGGGGAAAGCAAAAACTAACTTCAGTGATATGCTAGAAAATGAATCAGAGGCATATTCTGCCTTAGCAGCATGAGAGAATAGTTGTCTGAATATTTGGGTCCAGCCCTGTCAGACTGCAAAGGACCAGCTGGAGCAGGTGTCAGCAGAGATGTATCAGCCCAGGGTTTTGCTGGGGTTTCTCAGAGCAAGTGGCAGGATCTCTTTTATCACATTGAGCCTTCTCCTGTCAGCAAAGCAGCCAGATGAAATTTCCTCCTCTGGAGACCCCCTCTCTGTTACTGTGTAGCCAACGGATTTTGTAGGCTCTTTTATTGTCTTAATTCTCATCAGATTTGCATCATTATTCAGGTCTGGAAAAAAAAACCCAACATAAACCTGACTTTAAAACAAAAATCTCTCCACAAAGACTCACCAAGGACTTCTGACTTTGATGTGTTTGAAAATATTTTGGAATGTTTTGCTTCTGAGCATTTGGAAAATCTGGACTGGGCTGTTCTGTACTAACTCTTACAAACGCTAAACATCTGGCTCTGCTGACATTACTTCAGGTATTAATTCTGAGTCATTTAGTCTAGAGTGTGTTTGAAATCATAAAGAGCAAAGGTATTTACTATATTTTGGCAGACAAGCTTAAAATGCACAACAGTGCTGTGGGTCCGGATTTGGGATGCTCCAGGGAAAACCTAGAACTAGAATTTCATTTCACCCCTCTATAAAAAGCAGACTATCTGGTAATTTTGAACCATGTTTGAGTTTGATTTTTTGAGTGCTTTAATTTTGTGGCATTTTAGTCTGGATTGTCTTAATTTCCTACCCTTTGAGACTAGGTCAAAGATTGCCCAAGTGTCAAAATGCATTGAACACAAGACTTAAATTCTTATCCATACCCTTCATTCTTTCTCTCAGGTGATTTGTTGTTTCAGAGTTTACATGGCAACAAAAGTCCACATAGGGAGGAAGGATAAATTCCAAAAAGCATTTGGTAATCAGCTTTAGAGGGGGAATGAAGAAGACGTAAAAGGTGCAGTGATCATATTTCTCGGGTGCTGCTGTTTCCTAGGGGTGATCTTCTATGGTTCTCGTCCTCATAAAACAAAGTAGATGGGTTTGGTTTATACTTCTTTTTGGACGTGGTTAAAAACTAATGAAAGGCAAGAAAAAGATGGTGTAAATCAGAAAGTAAAGCACCCTTACTGCCCTGTGGTGGTTTTGAGGCTATAAAAATAACTCTGAGAGCAGGAGGACTGAGCCAGCATTTCATGAGTTCAGCCCCGTCACACTTTGGGTTGCCAAATTGCACACTCGTGTTCAATCATTGCTAAAACGTGCAACAGACCATATCAGCCACTTTGATGGGACATGAGGCCTGGATGAAGAGAGTCTTGAAAGGAGGAGGTCCCTTCCCAAGGCTGGCCAGGCCTGGTGTATGTGGAGGAGGAATATATACTGTGCAAGTCCAGCTATACATTGCTTGTTGCTGCCCACACGGACTTCTGTAGCACCACACGGTGTTTGTCTGGCCTGCAGAGCAGGAACCCCAGAGCTGCTGGGTCTGTAAAGTACCGGGGCTGCAGCCCCTCAACAGCCTCTGGGTCACAGAAGCCCAATGGATCCTGCAAGGAGAGGAGAACGAGGAGGAAGGCTGGGAGCTCCAGTTGACAGCTCCTACCAGGAGACAGGAATTGGCTTGTATTAATTTGATTTATTGTCTTCTCTTCCATAAAAGCAAGTTGGAAATTCTTGTATTGATTTAAAACAAATAAACTTTCCCTACTGAGTGGGGAATTCAGGCTAGGTGAATCTCTGTCCAGAGCTGTTATTCCAGGCAAAGGGATTGGTGTTCGCTATATGGAGGTGTTTATTAAACACTTGATGGTAGGAAGTAAATTATCAACAATCTCTACAAAAGAGATGTTGCACCATGGAAGTTGTGATGCATCTGATGTATCACGTAGCAGAACCCACAGCCCAGAGACAAGCACCTTTGCATCCAAATGCCAGTGCAGTCCTTGGAAACGCCAGGGTTAATAATACATGGTTTTCATTGAACTTTATTATCATAACTTTAAAAAAAAATAAATCTTAGTTTACAGCAGACACAATATGGGTGGAGGAAAGAAAGCGGCTAAAAAGAAAAAAAAGCCGAAAGTGTTTAACTGAAGCCTGGGACTGAGGTATGTTTGCTGGGCTGTACGAGGCCTGTCCAGCTGGAATCGGCATCAGCAGTCACGGTGACGGGTGCTATTCAAGTGATGTCTCTATTCATGTGGGATTAGATGGCTGGCTGGCTGCTGGCTGAAAAATCATTATTTTTAGTGCCATGTCCCTCTAGATGGTTTTCAATCTCCTCCTGACAATGTGCAGTTGGGATACATTTTATCTTGCCCCTGCCCTTGTACCAAGTTTTGAACAAATAGAATTCTCTCTGGTTGTTAAGCAGTTTTCTCTGGCCCTTTTTTCTTGTTTCCTACCAGAGGATGATGGATTTGGTCATATCTAAGGACCTTACCAGCTGTTTTAGACGTGAAAACAAAAGCAAGCTTGGAGAGATTCATAGATATTATGGGAGATTAGCCTGAGGGTTTAAGGATTTCTTTCAAAAAGAAAACTTTTTTTTTCCAGTTTGACTCTTCCCTGGTGTGCATGACTAAAACATCCATGATACGGAATCAGTGCAAAGACCGAGGGATCTAATCCTCAGCCGCTGTAAACCAGCACTGCCCAGTAAAATTCAGTGCAAGCTGCTACCCAGGTTTTCACCCCCTGGTGAACCACACGAGACAGGGCTGAGTGACACACGCCGCGCGGCGTTGCCTCTCTGCCTTTTCATCGAGAGCCAACAACCAAGAAAGTGGCAATGTGTTTTCTCTGAGCCAGGGGTCCGAGAGTGGTAGTTAATTGGCGGCATTCGTTTTTCCTCTGTCCCCCCCTCCCCTGCCCCTCTCCGGGCAGGCTCTCCCGGCAGCCCTCGGTCGATGGTTGGAGGGCATAGCTGTCATTCCATTAGGCTTGGCTAGGCCTGCGTTAAAGCGTGTCATACAAATTGAGGGGATCCAGCATATTGACAGACAGATATTTAGCATGTAATTGCACTGAAAGTGCAGTACAAAAGCTCTGGGAGGTAGGAGAGTGGAGGATTTGAATTGCATGAGATCTACTTGGAGTGGGGTTTGGACTTTTTTTTCCAAAGCGCATTTGAGCTCCATAACAACAGGTGTGATAGGGAGGCACAAATACCTCATCCCACAGCCACCGGGGCAGTCCTCCCCCAGCCTGCCATGTCCCCTGAAGAAATCCTGTTTGGGGCAGTGGCTGTTGCAGAGAAGCAAAACCGTGCCATGGGCTGGTTCCCACACTCACACACGAGGTAATTTCTCAAAGGAACCTGAGCTACACGTCTCTGGTGTGTCAGAACACAACCCCCTGCCCCCTTTCTTAGCCTTGTCCCCATGCAGCCAGGAATCTCAATGCTTCGCATGCTGCAAGTTTTATATCATAACAGATGGAGCATAAATTTAATATACATTTGGCATTATAGAAAAAGGATCATTTTAATTGCTGGACTTTAACATTGATCATTAAGGACCCGTTCCATTTCTGCTTTGGAGATGTCAGTGTCAATGATCTGTCCATGAAATGCCTAATTTAATATATTAATTTGCACAAACCTCCTACAAGCAGCAGAGCAGGGGCAGTGCTCCCCAATGGTCAGACCCAGACCTGGGTCTGGAGGTGTGCGTGAGGTGTTGTACACACATGTAAGAGGGGAATGCTCCTGTCACTGCACAGCCTACGTGGATGATATAATGTTGTAAGGAGCTGGCTGGAATGTAGCAACAAGCAGTGTGATTGATCATTGATGATAAGCTCTTGTCATGTTCACTTGATTTAGATTGTTTTAAGTGTATCATTTACCGATGTACCATTTACTGTCTCTGTGAGAGAGAGACAGTAGATTCCACAACCAAGGTTTTTTGTAAAAACTAATGTTGTTTAGTGCCTCCATGTTTGGATGCCCAAACTAAGAAAGTTTAAAGGGTTCTAATTCTACGGGTACCAAGTTGTCTAAAATAGGAAGACATACTTGAGGATCTCTTCCTTGTTAAAACATAGCTTTTCTAAAAGTTGTGGAAAAACTGCAAGTGAAATAAGAAGTGCCAATAGCACGTGTCCCTACGTACTCATCCCAGGGAACGGGAGGTGTAAGCAATCATGGGATGCTCCTCTGTCCCAGCTTACGCCAGGTGAGTTTGCAGCAACTCTGTTGACTGGAATGGCAGGACTCTGTTTATTGCAGTTTAACTGAGGTCAGAGGGGGACTGGAGCATTTCTGTGGTGCTTTGGGATCATCCAGAATGAAAAGTGCCGAGCAAGTGTAATGCATGTTACTAATCGGGGCTGCTGCTCTGCTCTCGGCAGACACACCTTCTGTACCATTCCTCGTGTACAGCCCAGGTCCAGGTTGCTGTCAGGGAACATGATAAAGGAATAAAGCTGCAAGTGGGATCACGTTTCCCTGCGCTCCTTGTGTGTATGTGTGTGTGTCTTTGTTTTTTCTGTGCTGTAGCTCAGGGGGGCTCGTAAATCTTGGAGACGACTGCTTTTTTTTTTTTCTCTGCCCCTGTATGACTGATGGTGCGAATTTATGTGTGGTATTTCTCTCCCCCAACCTCATTCTGTTAAAACGAGACAGGAGGCCAGTAAATTTGCAGTGGGACCTGTGCAGGGTTGTGGGTCCCTCACCCCCTCCTCTTTGCAGCCTGAGGACCAGCTGTTCCTAAAAGATAATGATTTTGGGTTTTCAGCAGTGGGTGGGATGCTGTTTGCATCGATTCATTGTGCTGGGTGAGCCTGCTTTGACCCTCTGCTTCAGCACCGGGTGGTGTTAAAGGTGCTGTTTGGGGACAGATGCTCTCACAAGTTGGTATCCAGTATAGGGACAGAGGAAATCTTTTTAGAAAAGGATCTATTCTTTTTTCTGAAGCAGAAGAAATGCCCAGGTTGAGAATGGAGTTTCCAGTCAAGACAAGCATCTCTGAGCTGCACTTGAACAGGTCACCAGTTACAGACCATGTACAGAAATGGGAGGAATGGGTTCAAACCTTTGCTCTCTCAGACTTAAATCTCTGCTCCCCTCACCTCCACGAAGAGCCTAGATGACTGGTCCACGGCATTTTTGCTGTCTGTCTTTTCATTAAGCTCCCTGAGTGACTGGTGAAATCACAGGATATGGAAGCTATTCCCACCCTGCTTTTTCCACTCTGGTCACTTTCCATTAACTGAGGAAGTTACATATGTTTATAAACCCCACTGATCCCAGCTGCTACATTGAACTAGAGAAGAATATCATAGAGTCATAGAATCAGTCCATGTCATGTTTTCTCATCGACGCTTTCTAGGTTCCCGAAGGAGTTTGGTCATCACAGCTTGTGAACTTAGTCTTTCCCTCCCTGGGAGCTGTTAGTTGAGAGGTAAAATAATCATTTAAGGCCTCATCTCCACTTGAAGGCATAACAATGTCACATGGCTCAATTTAATCAGTTTAAAGTGTCTTAAAACCAGTCTGATTTTAGCTAAGCTTATTAAATGCACTCAATGAACTTCATGTGCAGCACGGCAGAGTTGTTCTGAGTTGTGCAAAGCGCATGGTGTCCCCCTGGGTGATAACACATCTCATGCACACAGACTTCACAGCCGCCTGCATAATCTGAGCTGGTTCCAGCCTGTGCGGGAGCACAACCAATATCCTGTGCTGCTGCCCAAAGCTCTGGGTGGACTGGTGGAACTGGGCTCCTCCTGGGACAGCAAGGAGCTGGGTACACTGGGTGGGACAGGAGAGACAAGTGAGCACCTGGGAAGGCTGGTCTGGGGCACTGGTACCTGTCAGGATTTATGAGGAGGTCAAATAGCACTGCACTGGTTTGTTCACTTCATTTTTGTCTTTCTGATTTGAAAAACATGGAGGTTTGGGGCCAAAATCTAGGACTTGTATTCTGCCGGTTGGTGCCTTGTGCTGTTAGGATGCACATCAGAAGTGATTAAGCAAACATTATGTTTTATATTAAAACATGGGTGTGAATCAGAAAGGTGGCCACAGCCTCTCACAGCTGCATCTCTGTGTGAGCCCAGTGTGTTGTGTCTGCAAAGCCCACAGGTCAGATTCTTGTCTTGGCTCTAACCTGGCCCCGTTATCAGACTGTGGTCTGTCCCTTAACCCTCTGGCTGACATTTTAAAAGGCACTTAATGGCCAACTGCAGCTAAACATCCAGGGAGAAGTGACTCCCCAGGGCAGCTTTCAGCTCCAGGGCCTTAGCTGCTGCCTTGAAAGTGTGTGGATAACAGAGCTGTGGGGCCGGGCTGGGTGGGCACGGCTGAGCTCTGCTGTCCCTCCACAGCGTGAGTACCCTGCGGGGTATTTGGTTGCTGGAAGGACCATCCAGACACTCATAAATCTTTGGCGTAACTCTGAGGCGGCTCTGCTGACAAATTGGCACCCACATCCCCCCCCCCCGGGGCAACGTGACTCTCACACTCAGGGCTGCTAAGAGCTATTTCAGGCCCTGGAACAAATGAAATATTCGTCTCCTCTTTGCCCTGGCAGTTGCCTCCATGCCACCCTTTCCCCTTCCCCCTGAGCACAGTGCCTTAGCTCAGAAGCCCTAAGCTGGCCGTGGGAGCAGTGAGGGCCTTTCTCCAGCCCCTTAGTGTCACCCAGCCCTGGCCAGACACCCTCCCTCTCCATGTCCACCCGCTGCTGCTTCAACCCTGGCTAAGGATTCCTCTGTCTTTTCCATCATTCCTGTTAACAAACCATTCCTTTTGTGTGCCATGTCATCCAGAGATGTCTTGACTGCTCTTAGAGCCTCTTCCCACCCCCAGTCACCAAGAGCTGGGGCACCCAGGGACTGCCCTGTGACAGAAGAGGGTTACATTGGGAAAGGGGACCTAAGAGCTACTGAGTCTTGGGATGTGTGTGTGTGTGTGTAATAGGTGCACAGAGAAAGAAGTGATTATATGTGGTCATTGTGCTCCGTGCCATTGCAACACACCAGCTCTGTATAATAGCATGCAGAATAAAGGCAGCAGAGACTGACTTTCTTTGAAGCATTTGCTTTGGCTATTTTTTTTTCCCTTTTACTGCGCCAAAATGCTCTTAGACACACATCTGCCTTAAAAACAACAATCTCCCCTTCCATTAGTTCAGTTAAAGCTTTTCTGCAAGCTTATCGTTTTGAAAAGGCAAGGAAAACCAGAGAAATAGAATCAGCCCAGGACAATCAGACATGTGGTTCTTGTGACAAAAAAGTAAATTGAATTTTAGTCAAGAAATGTGAGAGATTTAGAACAATACAGTTAGTACTTAGTGGAATAGCTGCCTGACAAGCAGGTAAGACCCAGGTAATCCTCCATCAGTATGTAAAGCAGACACAGAGGAGAGCAAAGAAAATAGAGAGCAGGCTCTTTGCTTGACAATTTAAATCCTAAGGGTACAATAGCTATAGAGCAGAATGAAACACACAGCAGTAACCACGAGTGAGTGCATAGTAACTTTGCCATGGGACATGGACATAACCTATCCAACGCCGGTCAGTGCCAGGGTGGATGTGGCCTTAAAACAGTCTTCTCTCACCAATGCACTGTGTCTTGTTACAGCGTGGCATCAGCTAAAGCTTGGCCAGACCAGGGGTAAATGAAGCTTTGTAGAGAAGAGCAGGGCCTTTTGAGCAGCTGGGAGTGTTAGTTATGGTATTCATAACTTCTTCCTTTCTTCTGGAAGTAAGTGATGATTTGGAAAAACTGATGAGGCTGCAGCCCTTCATAGTGCTCCGTGTGCTGGAAACTTCTGCTGCAAAACTGCTCTGAACTTTCAGAAGTCATCTGGGAATGCCATGTTTATTCTCACAAGAAGCTGTGTGTCAGGTGAGAGAGCAGTATTACTACAGCCTTATGCAAAAGAACTAACTTCCAGAAAGACAAAGAGTATTAAAGACTCTCAAGCTTAAAGAGTTCATGATACAGTTAGGCCAGCACTGGTTTATTTAGCAAAATGTATTTGTTTCTGCAAAAGCAACGCTGTGTGTCTGCAATGTTTATGAAGGTCAGGCTCTCAAAAGGGGAACCCCAAGCTAACTCACAGACTAGCACATAATTGTCTCAGGTTGGATGATTTTCTGTGCTTGCCCGTCATTTTAAGCCTTATGTACAGCTGGCTGCCTTTGTCTTCCAAGTGCCTGCTTGTACAATGAGAATTACCTGTGGTGTTATGACAGACGAGTGATTAACATGAGAAAGACAAGTTGGATCTGGTGGAGCTTCCTGCGTATCTCTGATGTGCACCCTTTTGCTTCCTCGGAAGCAAAAGGAACTTTCTGTGCTCCTGGTTGCTTAGAGAAAGATGTTGGTGATGGAGTTTGACTCTTCCCGTCGGCCACGATTCTCTTGCCGAAGGGCTGAGGTGTCTGTGAGGGTCACTGTAACACAAATCAGTGACTGATGAACTGCTGCCTCTGCTCTGTGGCGTGTTTGCAACCAGAAAAAAGAGTTTGGATTTGTACATCAAGCAAGTGCTGAGCTTTGGTACTGTGCCTCCTTCCACAGAGCTCCTGTGCCTGAGGACTTGCACTATCCCATTGGCAGCAGCCAGTTGTCAGGCCCAAATGAGTTCCAGGATGGCCACAGTCCCGTGAGCAAGGCCCGTCTGTCTCCAGCACCATAGTGAAATGGAACTGATAATGCTTTTCTCCTGTGAGTGAAATGTAATTTGGGAGTCAGAAGATCCTTTAAGTACATGCTTAGCTTATTTATACAAGCATTTAAGCTTCTTTACTGGGCAAGGATGCTTCCCTGAACTGGGCATTAAATTGGACTTTTCTGTGGCTTTTCCAATTATTTTCCCATAACAATCAGGGACCAAACAAACAGCCTTGGGACAAGACCCAAAGGTTTTTGTCCCATCCCATCCCTCACAGGCACCCGCTCCCACTGCAGCGTGGCTGATCCTGCAGTGTCACAGCTGGGGTGGCACCTGCGCAGCCCGCCCCACTCCTCCCCGGGACCTGCGGGATGCAGGGATGGAGCTGCCGTTTACCACGAAAAACAAACAACAGGCTGTGGGAATAGGAGCAGCTTCCTTTTCCCTCCAGCCTTGTCAGGCCACGTTGGTGCCGGCAGCGCTGCGAGGAAGCCCGGAGCGGCCCAGGGCTCCCAGCCCCGCGCTGGCAGCCGGGAGCATCAGGAAGTCGGGCAGGGGCAAGGTCACCTCTTGACCTCCCTTCGGCAAAGAATGCAACTTGCTGTTGGGCACTAGGGAAGGCTTTTTTTCTTTCTGCAGCTTAAGATCCCCATGGTTTCTGATGGGAAGACGCTTACAGCACAATTTTTATTTTATTTTCTCAAGTGTTTTTTAAAAGGGTAGATGCCAATGAAATGGTGTAATCACCAGAGAGCTTTGGAGAGTGGCTGTTCACTCAATGCGTACGCAAGGGCAAAAAGGTATGATTAGTATTTCATTATGCTATATGAAATGCTGAAGTTCATTACTGATCTCGGCCAAACACAACCATAATCTTTCAAAATAAAATGTAGGACAAAAACAGGGTTATGTGCTTTGGAAACTGCTGTTGGCTTTTCCTTGGTGAACCCTCTGCCAGTTTTGGCTGGGGGAAAGTTCTGCAGTGAAGCCATTCTTCTCCAGTGTCCCTCTCTATCCCACTTCTTCATCTTTTACTGTCAAGAAGCCGTGACTTAAGTAAAAGGATAAATTTCTAATTCCTTTTTCAGCAGAAAAACCTTCCCTCTGGGTATCTTATACTGTGTCACAGCTACAGAACAGCATGGTCAGACTTGTCCCTCCAAGCACTTTAGAAATGTCAGCCCGTTGAGAGTTGCTCTTTGCAGAAATATCTATGGCCAAGAGGCAAATGACTTGATTTGAATGGAAATCTGCTGAAGAGCAAAGAGAAAGACAGAGCAAGATATTTTTGTGAGCATTATTTTTGCTTACAGTATCACAAAAAACTCCCTGTAACACTTCACAGCCATAGAGGTGCCTCTAAGGTGGGTTGCTAGAGCCAGCTGGGGCTCTGCTTTGTCTGCTCCATGCCAGAACGGTGTGACATCTGCTAAGGTGGGTGGAACTCCCCAGACCAGTGCTCATGCTATTCCTAGCTCAGCTGGAGAAGCTAGAAGGGGCACCTCAGCAGCTCTGATGTATTTAGGTTTGCTACCTCCAGGAAATGGGAGTGGTTCCACATTAGATACTGAACTAGCCTAAAATTAGAATATATTTAGTTTGCATCAAAGACAGTTCAGCTGCTAGATCACAAAGTTGGAAGTGTAGTTACAAAATAAAAGGTTAACTAAGAAAATTAATTCTTAAACCCTACGTGGACCCTAGCAGTGGCAGAGTGAGACTTTGTGCAGCTACTGCAGGTGAGGAGCCAACAGCAGTGGAGCTCCGCTTCCAGGTACTGCACCCTGGAGAGGACCAAGGTTTTGGACTCTCCCATGCTCTTCTCATACCAAAGGATTACCAGCAGTGGTATGTCTAAATGACCGTTCATAGCAGCCGTCCCCACCCGCAGCCCTTCCTTTTTACCAGTCAATTTAGTGAAAAATTGCTAAACAAGCAGTTTGGGGAGTGCTGCTTATTTGTGAGGATGTACAGGAAACTTTGCTTGCGTTTATTTGGCATTCACAAATAACTTTGCTTACCCTAAGCTTGGCCTTGTTTTGGTATCTAGGAGATTAATTCTGTGTTCTCACCAGACAGCTTGACAGAATATGAACCATCTCACAATATTTTTCGCTGTAGTTTTAATAAAGGTTTAAAGTAGACAGGAGCAGCTGCAGACATCTCTTTGATAAGGTTTTGGGTGGAGGCTGAGTGGTGGTCTTCCAAGGTGCCCAGGGTTGGTGAGAGACCTGCTGGCTGTAAGGATGCCTGTGATGCGGCGGGGGTTGTCTTGTACAAGTTAAAGATAATTTAGGCCCAAATCTCCAAACACATGTAGGAATGCACGTCTCCACTCAGCTGGTACATGAACATCTACACCTGCTCTGAAACAGTGTATTGTACAAAGTGGAGCAGCTCCCACAAGGGATTTGCCATCCCCATGTCTGGGCTTTTTAGAGTGGGGGGTGAGGGGGAAAGGGTACTCACACTGGCCATTTACCATCTGCACAGCTAAATGCTGGGGAGAGCCCAGGAAGAGGGACCTGCATCATCCTTTTTGATGACTAAGGCCCGTCGATCGCCTCTGCGCTTTGGGGTGCTCACCCGGGCTGTAAGTGCATTGGGGCTTTACAGCTGATGGAGGTGACTGGGCACCAGTTCAGTGTCCCAGCGCTGCTATAACACGTCCCCTCCTGCTTCTCACACATCCAGGCTGTTCTCAATTCTGCCTGCAGCAGCCATGACTATATTTTTGTGCTATTTTATGATATTCTAAATGTCAAATTGCTTTTCGTAAAGATAGCTCAGAAAGCAAACCGCCTCCTGGTGCCCACCTTGCTCTGGGCAGTCACTAAGAATCATAGGATTATATGGGGTTGGAAAGGACCTCTGGAGATCATCAACCCCCCCACCAGAGCAGGTCTACCTAGAGCAGTTTGCACAGGAACTTGTCCAGGCAGGTTTTGAATGTTTCCAAAAAAGGAGACTCCACCACCTCTCTAGCAGTCTGTTTCAGGGCTCTGCCACAAGAACAGGACAGTCCTTGTCCCCAGGGAGGTAGGCCCAGAAGATCTGCCCCATATTTAAACATACAGGAGAGGCGGCTGAGTCAGGAGCTCTGTGCCTCATGGGAAGAGAAAGCTCCTTTAGATGCAACTTGAAGTCCTCAGTTACCCTTTGAATGTGTCAATTTCCCTCTCTGGACCAGTGAGGCTGATGGGAACAGTCGGGCTGGGCGGATCCACAGCTTTGATCCTCCGCTGGAGATGAGGAATCGTTGTCCCTCTCCAGCTGGGTGAGAGGCGCAGCAGGCACAGCCCTGAACTTTGGGGAAGTTCGTGGCTGAACTCTGCATCCTGAGCCAGGCTGTCCTGTCCGGGCCTGCTCCCGGAGAGAGTTTGGTCAGTGCCTGTAGGGCTTGGGAGGGGGTGGGGGCCAGCAGCTCGTGAATAAAATGATGATGATTAATTATTATTTCATAATGAGGGATTATCACACGCTTTGCAGCTAAATAACACAGTACTTAGCGTTTCTGTGCTGTGGCACTGTACACATTCAAAGCACTGTACAAACAGCAACTAAATTACTAAAATGAAGAGATTATTTAATAGCCCGTGTCTTTGCATTTCTCAGGAAAGGGTGGGGAGTGTTTAGAAACTTGCCCTCGCCATTACCATGCAGTCACATTCCAAGATTGTGGCTCATGTTGCCAGGCCTGTGATGTGCTTGTCTGGTTTTTCTACTCGGGAAACTGTAGTTACGAGAATAAAACTACTAGGCTTACCTGGGACGAGCGCTCCGCAGGCCTCCCCGGGCCACCCTGCCGTGGGTGACTGGGTGGAGAACTGACAGGATGAGCTCTTTGGCCCCAGTGACATCCCCTGTCTCAGCCTGGCTTTAAAGCCTGTGACCCTCCAGACACATTGTGACCCAGTGCACCCCGCTTGCTCTGTGCAGAAACACCCTGTGCTGCCCAGTGGCACCAGCTTGTCTCCAGTGGTAATGTTTGGGTGTCCCACTGCTTCCTCTGCAGCAGAGTTCTCCACAGCTCACAGGGTGTTCATTTTTATGGACTACACCTTATTATTCTTAGGTTTGTCCTATATTGCATTGTATTCTTGCTCTTCTTAGAGGGAAGAGTATATTTTTGTTGGGTGTTTGTTTGTTTTACCCACAACCCTGCTTGTTATAGCACCAGCATCTTCCCTTTTTAAGTATGAAAACCTTAAAGAGGAAGAAGAGATTTAGGATATTCTATGAAACAGCAATATGGACCATCAGTGGCCCCATGTCAGCAATGTACATTTGTGCAGACACCCTTTTTTCTCAGCCATGCTGGTCTACAAAGTTATTAATGGAAAATTAATAGCATTTGTTTCTAAGTCTATGAGCAGCCAGGAAAGTTTGTTCCATCTCAGTGTTTGTTTTTCCTATCCTTGAAGTGTTTGGGTCAATCCGTACAATCATTATTTAGCCCTAATTTATGCAGAAGACTTACAGAGTCAGAGATATTGACATTTCACTTATGAGGTTTCTTCCACATCATCTGACTGAGAATGAGCTGCTGCCGGCAGGGAGAGCAGGAAAGCAGAGAACTTTCTACTTTCCAAAGCCATGTACATGGTCAGGAGAGACAAGGCATGAACTCAGAACAGATCACCCATCCTCCATGGATGCTTTCAGAGCGCTTGGGTTTCTCCTCACTGCTTCTCTTCAGTAGACACTGAGCATAAAGAAGCTTTTAGGGTCTGCCAGAGGGACCCAACTGTGAGAGCCACAGACGGGCTGGGTAGGAGAGCATTCTGCAGCGATACCTAGAGCAGGGAGAGGTAAACCAGCCTGGGATGTGGTCTGGTGGCATTAGCCCAATAAATCTCAGGGTCTGCTGCTCACATGCAGTGCTCGTGCCCGCTCACACACAGAGTATCGGGCACTGGAGGTGCTGGTCTGTGTTGAACCTGAGCTCAGCTCTCTGCACAACGCTCCATTTCCCAGGGCAAACACACCGCCAGATCCCAGCCACGGCTTGGGTGCAGGCTGTTTCTCTCCCTAAATCTTCCAGATCTTGAATTATCTTTTGTTAACTGTATTGCTACACATTAATTACTTGGGTTTGTTTGCGAGGCTCCTCCATACGCAGAGCCGGCAGTGGCTGCTCACACCATGGTGCATCTGGCTGAGCTCGCACCTTTTTCATGTTACATCACTTTGTTATCAGGATTTTGTTTGACACTAACACAGCTAATGTATTGACATAAAAGTTGAGGTATTAACATAAAAGCATTGCCATCATTTCCTCCTTAATCCTGACAGTAAGAGCTCATCAAAATATTATTATTTCAATGCCCCTTTTCAGAGGATTTGCTTAGCAATTACAAGGGTTTCTTTTTTCTTTTTTTTTTTTTTCACAAAGCAGTTAAGTTTCGGAAATGCTGCAATCCAGCAAAATGTAGGGTCATGGTGTTCTTTCCTATGGGGGAATGTATTTTCAAAGTAGTTTTAAAAAACCTTCTGAACCTTGCTGATAGGTAGAAGTATTAATTGCCGTCTACTGAGCCCAACTGCTGTTGTAAGAGCACAGTGAGGCCCAGCTCCTGCTGCGGATACCCAGCCAGACTGAGGATTTGGGCAAGTCCCTTTTGCCTCAGTTTACCCAGCTACGAGTACATGTGTATGTGCTGGTGCCTTTGAGAGTCTAAGAAGAAAAATCATTTTATAAGTAGTAATTATTTGTTAGATGCAAGTCAGAAGGTAGCATAGGGACTGTGCAAGATTTATGTAGTCAGAGGAAAAAACAAGGCATTTTGCTTCCAAGTCAGAAATGTACCATTTCTAATTCTACGAGAAAATTTTAACCCTCTCTGTAAATAGTGTAGGGAGGTCTCTGGTAGACAAGGTGGGCTTCGGTTTCGGAGTTGGAGATTACTGGTGTATCAATATCTTTAGGAAAATCTGGTTCTTGCTCTTGTGTAGACTTGATAATCTATGAAAAGTAAGAGGAAAATATGAGAAACATAAATGTGGTCCTGTGGCTGGTGATAATTATTATTTTGTTTTGATTTATCGTTCACAGGAATTTTTTTATGAGAGCCTCACAGGCATAATTCTTTCTCGTGCATAGTTTATTTTTTGCCAAAACGACAAGAGGACAGGATATTTAGCAGAATATGTCTGATGGGTGGGTGGAGAACAGAGAGGATTTGGGCTTGTGCCAAACATCGGGAAGGCAAAAGAATGAAAAGAACCCAGCTTATTGCAGTAGCGTATTGTGCTTTATCTTGGAAAGGGGTGTTTGCCTGAAGTGGCACTCTTAAGTCACCCGGGATTTCATTACAGGTATCGGTCTGTGCTCAAGCTCAGCCACAGCTTCAGAGAGCTGTACAGTCATTTGCATAATTGCAAAACTCCCAGTGATCAAAATGTGTGCAGCAGGCCAAAAAATCAAGAGTTTGAAAATATAATCTTCCTTTTGGCATCTAAGCCTTTAGGTTATGTTTGTTTTGCATTTTTAGGTGTTTCCCAGTAACCACGAAGAGCAGCAAGGTGCTCTGCTGTTCAGGGTTTTCAGTCTGGCAGCCGAGCCTTGGGGTAGAAACCAGCAAATATTGTGATAGCTGCAAAAAAAAAATTCACAAGAGCCATTACCCCACAGTGGCTGTGGCTGAAAGTTGCCAGACATGACAAGAAAAGCACTGAACTGATGATGGGGATTTCCAAAGGGGCACTGTTAGGTGCCAAGTGTTTTGGAAGGACTGTTTCTTATTTTGGGTATTAAAATAAGAGATTTAACATTTGGGAGGGCTTTTGAAAATACTCCCCTTGCATTTTAGCAGAGGGCAGAGCCAGCTGTCGGGAGCAGGAATTCGAGAGTAAGTTGTTTCAATGCCAGGTGAGGACTCAGCTTTCCAACCACAGCATTGTGGCTACAACTTCTCACCTTGAAAAGGTTTTAATCCTGTGGATGAGGTGCACAGGCAGTTATGGGGTTTATGTGTGCAAGAGAATCGTGAGGCCTGCCTTTACTTGCAAAATGGGAAGAGAAAACGTATGTTCAGCTCACCTGCTCCCTGATACCATGGTGACCTCAATTCACTCGAAAATGAACGTGTTCATTGGAACTACTGATACATCCTTTCTCCTGAAATGAAATCAGTTCAGTGAGTTTAGGGAAAAATCAAGCAAATTAGTACAAAATAAGGAAACAAATCATTGATTAAGTGGTTTTATTCCATTGATGGTTATGTTAGTATCCTTATAGTGTTAGCATAAAGAATTTGCATTTAATTTCTACATGTAGTCCTGAAAACGAAGCTGGAAGAGAGCAAAGTATAGCTCCTGGGGTTTCCATCAGAGCGTTTCCATCCATCCTCCAGTTAGGGAGACTGGAAGGCACGTTTCCCTCCCAGAGAGCCATCAGGAACTTCACGGGATGCCTGCCTTGCCCAGACCCATTCCCAGTGCCCTCAGCTCACTGGCAGGAATGGGCATGTGGATCACATCACCTCTACGGGCAAACGCTGCCTGTGGGCATGGCCCGTCCCGTGTCTGGCGGGAGGGATTTTGGTTGTGGGCCACAGCCGCAGAGGTGCTGAGCACCACAACCAGACCTGAAGGTGTTGAACACGCTCCCGACTGAGCCCTGCCGCCCTGGGTTTTGAGCAGTTTGTGATGCTGAGCACCTGGGGGTACTGCACATTTCTGAGAATGTGGCTGTTCAAGGGATATTAATAAAATACTCTGCAGGAAATGAATTACAATTTGAGGCTGTTAGTAGCTTCTGTAGAATTTCCTCTATTGCTCCCATTGGAGACAAAGCCCGAGTCTCCAGAACTATTGCATATCTGAACCCCAAGGCCAGTTTTGCCTTCACGGGAAGAGTTTTGGAGTAGGAACTGTGTCCTGGGATGGCCTTAGGGTTCCCCTTGAGCCCTGGAAAGGGACCAGCAAGGAACAGTGAGGAGGGGATTCTGGCACTATGCCACGCTGGTGGGACTGATGCTAGGACCTGCTGGTTGGCCCACATTTGGTGTCAGCTCCACACTTTTAAAAATGGACGGAAGTGGGGAGAAAGGCAGGCTACAAGGAAGATTACAAAACTTTTTCCAAGATGAACAGTGTGAAATATTTAAACAGCTCAGACTGACTGGTTTATCAAAACAAAGTGAGAGGTGACTTGGTTACAGTACATGAGCACCTTTTCAGAAGGAAAATAGCGGGTACTAAAGGTTGTTTAATCTCAAGTGGAAAGGCAAAACAAGAATTAATGGCTGAAAACTGAAGCCAAATAAATATAAAATTAGGTACTTTTTTTTCCCTTTCACCAGTGAGAATAATTAATCATCAGAACAAGGTCATGTGTACATTTTTGCATTCATTGCTTCTTTAAATCAAGAGAAGGTGTTTTTCTGGGAGACAAGCAGTGAGCGGCCAAATACATGGTGTTGAACACTGTGTAGAAATACCTACGGGAAGTGCTGGGGTAGGGACAGGTTCAGATTGGAGCCTCTGACTGTCTCAACTGATTCTCTGTGACTCTATAATAAATCGCCATCTTCTGAAACATCTCAGTGCTCCGCAGCTGTATGGCAAACACCCTGCATGGGTCTGAGCTGGATGTAAATGCTGCTCAGCACCACATGAGAGCTCGGAGGCTGCAATGGAAGCGGGCACAGCTCTGCCTCATAGAGATGGGAAGGCACTTGCACAGCTGTACAGCTTCAGAAATTCCTGGTGATTCTGCAGAGGTCAGTCCTTCACTCAAAAATGTGTTTCTGATTACATTCTGCCCCCTTGCAGATAACAATGCAGTCAGTGACAAATCTAGGGAAAGAAGGGCTTTGGGAGCAGCTCCCATGTATTTGCCTT
This sequence comes from Scolopax mira, assembly GCA_004320125.1. Taxonomy (NCBI): domain Eukaryota; kingdom Metazoa; phylum Chordata; class Aves; order Charadriiformes; family Scolopacidae; genus Scolopax; species Scolopax mira. The sequence continues at coordinate 122,164 of BJBW01002317.1, read as the reverse complement.
CCCCTGGGCTGACACAGCTCATCTGGTTTGACTTCTGCATGGCAGCCGGGCGCCGCTCCGGCCTGTCACGGCTTTCCTTGGAGAGGGCAGCTCTCCTCACAAACAGTATGGCTGCTCCCCGGCAAAAGGACCCGCTCTGCTCTCAGTAATTCCACAATTACTCATAATGACTGATGGCTGGGTCAGACAGATAGGAGAACTCATTTGCAAATAAGCATTGCTTTTGCTCTGCACCCAAATCATGTACTCTACTGAGCAGTATGAAATGAAAGGGCTTTATCTTAGACATCTCCATCTGATATTTTATATATGCCTGGGCCATCTTAAATGAGGCAAAAAAGCTTGGCAAAGACACCTATGAATTGCAGCTGGGCCTAGTGAGTCTTCTGCCCTCTTTCCTGAAAGAAAACTCCTGTCCTGGACTGCTGTGGATGGAGGAGTGGATGATCCAGTGATTAAGACCCTGGTTGAGGAATTTCATGACCTGGATTCAATAGGTCAGATCTTCTGTCTGGCCCTGGGCAGGCTGCTGTGATTTGTTATGCCCCTGGCAGAATTACTTTGTCTGGCAGAGATACGGGGGGATAGGTGATCCAGGGGGCTGGGCTAGAAAACAGAGAAACCGAAGAGTTCTCAGAAAAAGCAAAGCTGCAGCCTTCGCTCCAGGCGGCTTTTGTGAGTCCAAAATCCAGTGGGATGGGGAACAGCCCCATGACAAGGGAGGCTGGAAGGTCGCAGGTGGGGATCTCTGCAGAGCCCTGCCAGCGAGCCCCTCCTTGCCAGCGTGCTTGGGTGGCGATACCAAGCTGGCAGATGGGCAAGGCCTGCTAAGCAAGGTGGCACTGAGCCGCTGGGCTCGCAGAGTCAGTACGTCTAGGAGAGGCACAGTGCCCTCGGGTGTCTCCATGGCTCATGGCTGCAGGACAGCTTGGTGAGCAGACTGGCTGCCAAGCTCCAGAGCCGCGCTCCCTTCCTGCCTGTGTTCCTTCAAAATGTTTTGGTTTTGTGCTCAGTCCAAAACGTAATATCCAAATCCTCCTCCTCGGAGCATTAGCATTCCCGCGCCGCTCTTCTAGATCCTGATCAGCTCTCATATATATCATTTCCACTTTATAGCACTTGTTCTCTTTTGTTTTTTCATTCACAACCAATTTTATCTGGAGTTTAGCCTCAGAAAGTTGCCAGTTTTCTCTAATTGCAGGTGACTCTGAGCCAAAACCTCAGATATTATCGTGTGTGAGCGGGTGGGAAAGGGGGCAGGGAGAGCAGCATGGAGGGTTCCTGGCCTCGGCGTTTTTCCCCGGGGCACGGGCTGGGAGTCAGGGGCTGGGCTCTGCCCTTGCTCCCCGTGACCTGAGCGCGATGCTGCAGAGCCAGCATACCTTTATATCCATATCCATATCCATGCCTGAAGCTGGCACCCTAGGAAGAAAGTTCTTAGGAAGTAAGCCCTTAGATAACACAGTATCACGTGCAGAGAGAAATGAAAGGTAAGGAGCTATGGGGGACACTGCTCAGGGAGAGAGAGGGGAGTCTCCTACAGACAGTCCCCTGCTGCAGGCCATGGGGGGGTCAGGTCACACCAGTTCCCATATGGACCAGCCTGAGTGCCCTATGGGTGTTCTGTCCATTCCCAGCTGCCTCGGTTCCTGATGGATTTTAGCTGTAGTTTTATACTCTGTTTTTCTTTGCTGTACTTCTCTGCTTGAAGATCCTTCCCCGCCTGTGGTTAGGGATGCTGACAATGCTCTCTGCACCAGCAGTTCCCCAGTTTTTTCCTTGCAAGATGACAAAAGGTGGTTGAAAGCACCAGGGTGGCTGATGCTGTTTCATTTTTGCCCTTCATCAGGGAAAAAAAAGGAGCTTGGAGAAGTGCATGGAGCGTGTCTGCAGTGGTGACTAATGACTATTAGACCCTTATTGCTGTCAGGTGAACTAGTAGCCGAGCCTCAGACATGTGGTCATTGTCAAGAAGAATTTTTGACTCGCCTCTTAGGAGGACCTCCTCCTCCCCTCCCCAGCCATTAATTACTTCCACCATCCTTCCAAACTGCCAAGGAGTGAGGAGCAGCAGAGCTGGAGATGAAAGGAAGCAGCGGCTGCCCCAGTTTCCAGGTCTTTCAAATAACCAGTCTGTAATAACTTCCACAGCCGAGGGAAACGGGCGAGCTGTGGGAGGAAGGTCAGCGCTGAGGGGAGGAAGGCTCTCGTGTAGCAATGATGTAGTGGCTCCTAATGGAAGAAACCTGTGGAATTAATCAAGCGCTGTGCCTCATTTGTTAATGACAGCACGCCTGAACTGTGCACCAGCATCTCTTGTCAGTGGGACAGCCCGGCCGGGCTGTCAGCATGGGGACTGGGGTCTCCGTGGGATGGACGAGGCAGTGGCAGTGGATGCAGAGAGTGACAGGGCGCTGGGACGGGACAGGGCTGTCCGTGTGCCTCATCTCCCCAAGGCGGCTGCGAGGGAGCGCAGAGCGAGGCTGGTGCTGACCTCCCATGCTTGGCTTCCAGGCTGTCATGCGTGAAGTCGGTCACGCTCAGTTTCCCCCAGATTAGCGCAGGGTATTGAGATGACATTGTTCTGGCTTGCTCACTGCGGAAAGCAGCAGCTCTGTGGAACCAGTTAAGGCGGTTTGGGCCCACCTTCCATCTCCTCACCCCCCACACACGCTCCAGAGTTTGGCCTTGATTTCATGGGCCACAGATGAACAAGAATCAAAGTGAAATAATTACTGCTAGCACACGGGGCACGTCCCCAGCCCCTCATCCCCAGGCTGCCTCCTCGGGCTGAGCACGCAGCCCTGCAAATGCGGTGTGCTGGGAGAGCTGCTGGAGACGATGCTGAGGGCGGGCAGAGAAACGGGGACCGGCCTCAGCATCCTGACCCGCCGGTCCTGCCGTGAGCACCGCGCTCCGTGCTCCTCAGACAGAGATGAAGCTTTGGCCCTCCGTGTGTCTGACCCAGTTAACATATTAGGTCTATGCGAGTCCATGGAGAATTGCAGATATGAATTGATAGCAAGTAATGAGTCTTCTCAGATATTATAGTCTTCCTATGTATATAAAAAATAATGTACAGTCTCGTTATAGGAAACATATGTGTCCTATAGGCTGGGCAGATTCCTGTTTGAAGAAATGGCAGTCGGACCAAAATGCCAAGCCCCAAATAGTATCACATTACACCCAGGAGAGGGGCTGCGTTTTCTGAACCGAAGGCTCTTTTTAAGCTCCAATCCCCTTCAAAGGAGTGCAGCTGCACACTGCCTGGTGGGGAAGGGTCTTCAAAATATCTGTGGGGTCACTGTCTGATCTTGGATTAGTCATTTACTGCCCCATCCGTATCTTGACTTCTCCACCGGTAAAACTGCAGTAATACCCACTGACCTTTCGGAAGATTTTCAAGATCAATTGCTGAAAATACTGCAGGGCAAAACCACAACATAAGGAAATGTAAAAGGGTAGATTTTCTTGTGCTTGGTAATAGTCACGATTCGTTCTTAGATAATTTCATTAATTGATGCAGTGGATTACCAGCTTTGAGAAGTCAAATGATTGGAAACGATTCCTCTGAAAGATCAGTGCATGTGGAGACTCTCAGGAGCTGTATCAGAAGTGCCTTAAAGTTCGCTTATTTGTGGCCAAACATTGCTGTGTAGCGGTAGCACACTTGAAAAGCTGAAAGGGAGATTCAGTGCCTTGGGTTCGTATTTCCCAGCCACACGAAATAACAAGATAAACATCCCATCTGAGGAAGATGGGAGGTGCTGAGCTCTGAGCCCCATGAAAACCTGGCCTTTCAAAGCCAGCCAAATGCCTTGCAGTGTTCCTGGCGCTGCAGTAACGCCAGGCAGGGCTGGCCGGTGCCGGGAGCTGTGGGCCACGTGCCAGAGATGGGGCATCCTCCGTCACACACCGCCCCAAAACAGCGGCCGGCAGGCTCGGAGCCGGGGCGTTCACCGGGACCCCTGAGGCTGAGCGGGAGCGGGACAGCCCAGAGCCAGGGCTTCAGCAGCTCAGAACAACCTCTTTGGGAAGAGGCGAAGGTACCACGTACCTCGTAAGGCGATGATCTCAGGCTGTGCTTGCACTTTAGGCGGGTAACACGGAAACGGGAACAACCGCAGCCTGCCCCTCGTGCACAGGGTGCTCTGACGAACCTGACACCCCGGGATTCTTTCATAATTGGCTGCTTGGCGTATGTGCGTCTCACAGTGAGCCCTCCTGCTTTTTTTCTTTTTCAGCCCAGTGAAAAATTAAAGTCTTTAGTCCCATTAAAGTATTAAATTTTAGCTAAGTCCTTAATTAAGCCCTCCTTGCTTTAATTAAGGCATTAGGATTTAATTAAAAGTTGACACACTGGCAAAATCTCCTTTCTCTTCTGCCTTTGCTCTTCTGGAGCAGGTCGTGGCCACAGATGTCAGCTGATGCTATACAGTGAGGACCCGCTGGGGCACTGGGATGGGGACGGTGCTCTCGGCTCCTTTCCTCTGGTCCATCCGAGCCCCAGCCCTGGGCAGCGTCCCCTGGGGCACCGCAGGGAAAATCTGCCTTGTGCCCTGCCCACAGCCCCTCCAGGGCAGCACGAAGTGCACGTTCACACGGCTGGGGCTTGGCTTTAGGTGCGGGTTTTGGTCCCAGGACGGAGACACAGATACGCTTCCAAGAAAAAGGTTTTCAAACCAAAAACTTTGTCCCCTTCAAAGCTAGATTGTGGCTATTTACCAAGGCACATCCAAGATCTTGGCTTTGTTTCAAGCCCCAGAATTATTTGGCACAATTTTTCATTTTAAATGGCATATTGTAAACCAGGCTTTTGGCTGTGACAAAGACCTACACTTGAAGCAGGGAAGGATGGTCTTTCAGCTGGCCCTGGGTGGCTTTGTGCAGCTCCCAGGTGTATGGTATGTGAGGGAGAATCCAACTTGGGGGAAAATCCCACCCAATTACCCTGTAATTGTGTAAATTTGCAATAAAGGCAGCAGAATTTTTAGCAGCAAAAATTAATTCTGGAAAGTGTGAAGTAGGTGAGAGAATCTGTCTCATAATAAACTATAGTGAGATACAAGGGCTGAGAGTATCAGCCAGGCCATGGTTGGCTCAGACCGGGGCTGGTCCAGCACGAAGCCCAGTGGGAGAAAACACTGGATTTATCTGAGCGAATTTATTCCATGTGCTCTCCTGGACTGGCTGGTGCCTTGCTGAAATCCAGGATGGGGTTCCTGACGCTTCTGCACATCCTGCCTTGGTTGTCTCAAAGGGCATGGGAGGCAAAAAGCAGTGCTCTCCAGCTTAGTCCTTTAGTCATGTTTCACTTAAATCTTCCATCAAAACTTGCATACTCTGACTTGTCAAAACCAGCTCATCCCAGCTGTCAGTGCCTCTCCTTGAAGCAGAATAGAATTGGCAAGGAGAAATCTGCATTTTTAATAGGTTACATTTCTCCAGCACTTCTCTTCCAGGGACCTCAAAGGTCTCTGCAATGGTAATGCCACCCTTGGGGCTCTTATTTTACCCTCTTTCCAAGTCGAGGGCACCAAAGCACCCAAGTAGAGCGAGCTCCCAACAGCTCCTCAGCATCAGAAGTCTCGGCTCCCAGCACCTCGGCGTCCCGGGGGCCCCGGCTGCTCCGCTGCTGCGGTGCACCCGCGGGACGCGCTGTCCCCGGCCACCCAGGGGGTGCTCACCGGGCGCCCTTTGGGGAAGCGGCCCCGGGGGCTCTGGCGGATGCACCAGGTACAAACCTGCACAGAAGCCCTGGGCTCTGGCGGAGCGCCCTGCAGCAGCTCCTTCCTCAGAAGCAGACGGGGCCCCCGCGCTGTCCCCGGACTGTGTGCGGGGAGCGGCGTCCGGGGCAGCGCCGGCCTGTCCCCGCCAGAGGGCGCCCTCCGCGGGATGCGCCTGGGGCCGGCGGGGCGGGGCCGGGGCCGGAGCCGCTGCCGCCTCGCGCTCTCCCGGTGCCTCGGTGGGAAGCGGTGTTCTCTGAGGTCGTTCCCGTGGGGTCAGGCCGGTGGAACAGGCGTTAGGCTCCCCCCTGCCAGCAGGGCTCTCAGCAAGGGGGAGCGCCTTTCTTTCTTTCCTAAAGAAACTGCAGTTCATAGGAAAATACAGTAAGTGCTGGCAGCGCCCCCGGGAGCCAGCAGTGAGGAGACGAGTAGCCGGGAGCATTTGGAGACAGCAGTTAAACTCCGCAGCCCGTTGGCTGATGACGTGTAATAAGCAGCCCGGCAGCTCGTGTTGAGCTTGTAGCCACCTCTGTGCATCACGCCTGGGTAACAAGGACTGGAAAACCTCCTGTTCTTTGCTGACTGGCTCGTAAAGAGGGTGGGGGCTAGAGCCACCAGGGGAGGGAGTTTGACGGGTCTCAGCTCTCAGGGGACAGGAGAGAGGCTGCGGGAGTGAGAAGGCTGGCGGCGGGATCCTGGGCAGCTGGGAGAGCCGGCCGGTCGGCGCTGGAGGCTCCCACTGGGAGATGATGGGATTCAAAGTGCTGCTGTTCTGGGCTGTGCAGGGGGCAACACCACACACGGGGTGGTGAACTCAGCCCAGGTACGCCTTGGGAACTGTTCCTGGAGAAAAGCTTGGTGTTCACACTCTCTCACCTGAGCCTGACCTCGAAGGCTGCTCAGAAACAGTGATGTCCTCGTGTAGCACAGAGCTCACGCGTGTGAGGCTGCCTGAGACCGCACCAGCTTCCTCGGTGCTGGTAACTGCTGGGAATCTGGTCCGCCATAAACCTGGGAGCTCTCGGGAGTCCGTGGAGTTTAACATGTCACTTCTGAAAGGCTGTCCCCTGTATTTTGCCGTGCCTCAGGCACCCAGCCACCCCCCAGCAGCGTCCCGGGTCGGAACAAGGGACCTCACCCTCTGCAAGCACCTGCTTGGCATCTGGAGGTGTCTGGGCACTCACCGCAACCCAGAGGAAAGCAGCGCTTCTCTGCTTCCTCTTTGCATGGGATACGGTGATGATAGGAAACGGGAAACTTGCCAGGGTATGAAAACATCTCATCCTTAAGGAAATAAGTCCCTGCGGGGAGCCATTCCTGAGGAGTGGGCAAGACAGCTTGGGAAGTGAGTCCAGGAATGTGGGACGCCTGCTTGCCAAGGAAGCGCTGCGTCTGCCGGCTCAAAAGGGAGGAATTACTGGAATGTTTGGGGGATCCAAGCTATGTCATTGTGAGATAGGAACCGACAGGATTAGGAATAAACCCTTAATGGAGAAAGGTTACAAACTACCCCCCGTTCGGTGGCCATGGGAACTTGGCAGGCACTGGAGGAGAAGAGCTAAGATTTACAAGTGATCAGGGGCGGTTCAGTGAGTCGGGCACTCAGCAGTGAGGCTGGTTTAAAGGCCTGAATTGTGTGATGACACCCAGGAAATCACACATTTTGACAGCGCCTGATGTCACCCCCCCTGCCCGGGTGCAGTGGAGCTGCTCTGTCAGAGGGGCAGAGGGGCTGTCCTGGTCAGGCTGAGGTACTGGATGGTGGACTCATGGACATGAAAGAACCTTTTTCTCATGGTTTAGCTACATTTAAACTAAGTCTTTTGCCAGCATGTCTCTGTGACCCAAGTGGATTTTTCACATCCCAAACCAGTTCACTGGTGCTAGCATGATGTCCCAGGGAAAGCAAAGACTGGGGCACCACATCACAGCAGCTTTTGGGAAATATTTCCAGCTCCACAGCTAAAAGAGAGACCCCAGTGTCTTTGTTACCCACTGCCTGACACTGTCTCCATACTCTCTGGTCAGCAGTTTCTGGCTGTGAGACAATATTGATGTCAAAGGATTCAGAAAAGGATCAGAGATATGTGTGGCTCCCCAAAATACCCAGAACTCTAGTATTAACTTTTTCAAAATTATATAATCAAAGCCCTATTGCTCAGATCATACATGCAGCTTTCAGGTAAAAGAGAAGAGACTTGTGTGCGTTTTAGCCCCCGGCTGCTGCAGAGTGTGTGGGGAGGTTGGACACTGGATTTCCTTTGTTATGAATTAATATATCTGCCCTGGCTTCTCCCACCCAGACACCTTGGATGTAGTCATTGACTTGCAGAACAAATTCCAAAGGTCTGTGGGAACTAGCATGATGCTAACAACCTAAAACCAATGTTGAGGTAAAGGCTTGGTTTCGAGAACCAAAAAACCAAATGTTTTGGAGTGTTCGAGTGCTTCATTTATGTTTCATCAGTGATTCCCCAGCAGGTGATGTGCGATATGAATTCAGATTCACAAGTACAAAAAATGTATTACATATATTAATTCTGTGTGTTAGTGTAATTCTACGTAGTGATTCTATGCACTAATGACTCTAAAGATATATCCAAAACCACTTATTTTCTTAAGGTTGTCAAAGAAGACCGTCTAACAAAACTAAAGTCTAGGCAGAAGGGTGTGACCTCTACTTAGGAAAGGTTCACCAAGAGACTAAAATTCTTCAAGTCATGGCCATCTTGAAGCTTGTAGGGAAGGGATAAGAGCATGGAGTTTGAAAGAAAAAAAACCCTGTTTGTTAGTTTTATTAGGAAGGCATTTTAATGATAATTTTCCCCTCTGTTCTTTCACAGAGTGATAAGAATCTCTTTTCTTCTTGTTTCTTGGAGGGCACTGGAAGGCATCATGGGTCAGCTAGGCTGCCCTTTATCCTCTCCCATCCATCACGGTTCTGGCTGGTGATGGGTTCAAGGTGTTGTAGGTTTGAGATCCTAAGCAGTTCCTAATGCCTCCTCCACTCTCTGAAGCCTGCCTTGTTTTTTCAGTAATCCAACCTTTCCCCTTCACCCACGAGAGAGCTTAAAGCATCTGCTACCACAGCTTTCAGAAGGGAATGAAGAAACTGATAAAGAGTTTTCGTTGTGCTTTGATTTCCAGGGGAAATTTTCATCCTAGCAATAGTGGCATACTGATATACTTTTCTCACAGGATTAAAAAGGAAGCATGAAAAATCCCAAGAAAATAACTTGTAGCTGGCTTCAGTACTATTTTACTATCATAAAGGACGAATAGGGCACAATCATAAATATGCCAAAGATTTTATTTTTCAGAGTCACAGATGAGACATGGAAGATAAATTCTGCCTCGTGCAGCCCAACAACCTTAATGTTCTGAATTGTCATATCAACAGAAACCAGGACTGAGTGTACATTTAACTCGAGGTGTTTACTCAGTCCAAAGGGACTGAGAAACAACTGAGAATGACATTGTCAGCATGTTAGCACCAAGGTTGTGACGCAAACCCCAAGGCTTCCAAATGTTATGTCAAGACAATTTTTTCCTTCCCAACCGTGCATTGCTGTAACAGCAGAGGCAGCCTGATGTAGTAATAGTACAAGGTGAGGGAGAGCTACCACAGGGGCACCTGGGCACCTTAGGGAGAGAATATCACCCCTAATTTGTCCGATGTTCAGCATCACACCCTTGCCATTATTTAACTTTACCTGATCTTCAGCAGGATAATTGGTGTTTAACATCTGTATTATACATCCTTCTTGAGAATGGTGTTGACAGTGCAGCCTCTGACACAGCCTGAATGGTAAATACGCTGTGGGGTGCCCTGCCCAAGATAGAAATCTCTGATCTTTTCTCCAGCCAGACTTGCCTGTTTCCTCTCGACTGAGGCGTAACTTCTGAGCGAGCTGCGAAACTGGGGGGTTGCTGCTGTAGATGTGAACAGATAGAAACGTGTAGATGTTAAGCAGGGAGAGCTTGCCAAATAGATGCTTATGCCACTGCCTTGAACTTAATGACAGTGAGATTATGAACTCAAGTACCCCAGGCTGCAGGGTAATTCTTTTGGTACGTCCAGATCAGCCTGGTCCCAGGTCTCAATGGATTTTTATGAAAGTGTGGTTGAAGATTTTAAGCACAAACCACCATGGGGGCAATGATGTCAAAACTCTTCCCTGTTCCTTGAAACAATCCCTAGACACCAGACTGCCAATGGCCAGATCTGGCGGGGTCTGGGCCATGTGCTTGGAAAGGACATAAATCTCCCTCACACCTCCAGAGCGCTCCTCCCGCTCCCAGGCTGCAAAGGGAGCTTTCTGCAGGATCCCTTTGTACAGAGTGTGCAGACAATGACATTTTTGTCTTGGTTTTCATTTCATATTATTGCACCAGTTGTCCTGGATAAGATCATAAACTTGTCCTCACTGGTAATGTGCTTTCACAATGTCTGGAGGAGGTGGGAGGAGTTTAAAATTAATGCACCTCCTAGCGTGAAATTATTCATGGCTCAACACTTGTAATTACCAGGGCCAGCTTTAGGAAGCCCATAGTTATGAGGAATTCGATATTTTAAGACTTAAAACAAATGTTTTACAAGCTTTATCCTTTGCCCACTGCAGAATACATTATGGTCTGGTAACACTGCAGTGTATGTGGAGCATCTCCAGCCTGTCCCATCAGCTGATCCCACCTGTCAGTCGTTCATCACCACCATTGCCCCTTGGATAATACACTTCAGCTGGGGGGGGCAGCCCAGCCATTGTGCTAATTCCCCACCAGAGCAGCGGCTCCTGCAGGCCTAAGGCATCCTGTGCAAAGTTCAAAGCTTTTGGAAAAAGTAATCAGATGAGACCAATTAGGGCCTGTCTGCCTACACTGACAACTGTGTCAGGAGAGCTGCCTGCCCCGCTCCCGGCTGGGCATGCCCTGGCCACATTGCCCTGCTCAGGCCCCTCTCGCCATCCCAGGCTTCTTCTGACAGAGTTCCATCCCAACGTCTCCTCTTTCCCATCAGTGCAGGAGCAGAATTTGGCCCCAGTGCCGTTTTATAGCGAAGAAGGGCCTGGCTGTAGGCTGAATGGGGAGCAGAGCTTAATTCAGTATTTAATCCACGTTCTTAAATCGTGTCTCATATTACCACCTTTTAATTCCATTTGTTACCCCATGATTTGTTATGTTCTGGGGGACTCCCACACTCCTGAGTGCTTCTACATCTGAGTCAAAGTGATTCTGCTTTCACTGGAGACCAAAATACCAGGGACCTGCAGGGTTTGTGTGGGTGCATCATCTCACCAAGACTTGCAGGTTTGTGCCCTGCAGAGCTGGCAGCTGGCTGGAATGGGGCCCCAGCACCCATACTGCTGGGCTCTTCTTCCAAGTAGTGCTGCTCTGCTTCCCTCTCCCCCCACCATTGCTCAGAGAATTCAGGTTGTATTAAGAAATTGTGGTGTTGCATTATTATCAGGTAAACAAATACTTTTGACCTTATTTGACAGCTAAAGGACATGCATTTCACTACAGATGTTCCCTTCACATTCTTCTTACACTTCCAAACTAGGAAATGTATGAATGTCTGAAAACTAACTGTAAATGTTCCTAAGTCAATTTTGAACTACGTGTTCCAGGTGACTGCACTTTTGGCAGTGGCTGAAAAAGGCCCCCAAACTGCTTGGCGTGTTGGAGGTCGTTTGCTTCATGGTTGTGAAAGCGAAACAGTCAGAGCTACTGTTCCTACTCAAGTGTCTTGGGGTCTTGGAGGTGATCCAGCAAGTTAGAACAGAGGATTCCTCAGACTGCAATATTGTCACCAAAAAGAAAATCTGGTTGTATTTTGTATTTTCCACTTACACATGCAATGTAAATTGTTACCAACTGATAGATAGGAGAGTTGATGGTTAGCAATTACCATAGTATCCAAGAGCTCCTCCAAAACATTCTGTGACATCTTCCTCTCATCTGGGCATAACCATTCATAATATACCCTATTGATAGGTATAAAATGTGTGGTTTCAAGCATTTACACTCTCTTTAGAAGTAATTTATAGATGGGACCTTCCTATGAAACACAGCCAAAACGATCCAGTATTACAGCATCCCAAAGCAAGCCAGTGTTTATGAAGAAACCACATCCACTGACAAAGTCAAGCTTTTTTGGCCTGCGTGTTTCTTCTGGCATGAAGAAGGAAGCAGAGCACAGTGCTCGGGCACTGCCAGCCTTTGCAGCAGAATAGCCCAGCTCTGCTCCTGGGGAAGGGCTGGCCCTTTGCTGTTTTATAAATGAGAAACTCAGCTATCAGGAGAAAATATCTTGCTGTGGTTTTCAGTTAATGCTCAGTCTGCCACAAGTGTAGGACTCATACATGCTATACAATATATCTGGGTATCACAGAGAAAAAAAAATATTAAAGCATCTACTGATGAAAATTCAGAAAAATACAACAATGTACCCAGCTATTAGGTCCTTAATGAGCACAATAATGCAGGCTCTCACCAGGCTGTGAGTCCAGGGGCCAGGCTGCCAGAGGAGTGTACACAAGGCATTAATATACACCACGGAAGGGAAGGAATTAAAAATGATTTAAGACAACGTGTCCTGCTCAGGCCGAGGTACTCTGAGGGCAGCCCAACAGCATCACTCAGAGATTTATGTTATTCTAGGAAGGACGACTCCTGGAAGCAGAGCATATGAGAACCACACGGGCAGACAAACACAGTCCCATCCAGACATTTTGAATTAATGCCATGGCCAAGTGTTTGGATTTTAAAATGCCTGTCCCGGTTTCAGGCTACCAGATGCCAACACCCATCTTTCCAGGAGCAGGCTTGACCCTTCGTAGGAGGACCTGTCAAGATCTCTGTTTAATCATCCCAAATGGCCAAAAGAAAAATCAATCTATCATACTGAGAAAAAACTTTTGAGATCACCCCTCAAGGAGGATTGCAAATAATCCCTGTGCAAAGGCCCTGTAAAGTGATCTCTTTCAAAATCATATGTATGAAATTAGTTATAATCTGCATGGTAACAACCCAAATTTTCAGCTTGACATGCAAGGCACGATAAGGAGAATACAGGTGGTTCTAAAGGGGGGGTTCTACATGCCGTTTAATTTGGCCATATTGAGATCTTTGTTGCATCTCAAAGGCTGCCCCATGAAAACGTGCACAATAAATCGAGGATGACTGTGTTTTTCTGGTAGAGCCTGACCCCATGCCCTTTGGAACTAGTGACTAATCTCTCACTAATTTTAGTGGTACAGGATTAGCACTTCATAATTTAGGGCCTAATTTTTGTTTGCATGAAGGTGCTTTTTCTTTCTCGGAGTCATGAACCCTAATGTCAAAAAAAATGAGCCAGCAGCAGGGACCATTGAAGGAGCTTGTCTTTGCAAGCAGGTTGCCAGAGAAGTCTTTAACGCTCACTGATTCTTTTAATTTTATGTAATTTAATAAAAGCAAACTTTTTATTAGCATTCAGAGTGCTGCAGAGGGACAAGGAGCAATGTGATGGGGGGTCTGGCTTAAATAGAGCACTTTGTGTGGAGGAATCATATTGTGGTGCCACAGGCAGCAAACAGCACAGCTCTGAACTGGAGCCGGGGGCAGGCACAAGAGAAAATATGAGGGCGTTCAAGAACAGGGATGCTGATGAGAAAGAAGGATTCTGGGGTACTATTCCACGAGCACAAGGCATGTGGATCTCCAGACGCAGCGGAGATAGTAGTGGTCAGGCTGCCCAGTCCTGAGCTCCAGGCCCAGTTCTCTCCCAGTTCCTGTGCCACTGCAGACAGGAATGCCAAGGTGAGGAGAGCTCTGGCTGATGTGCACCTGCAGAGCCCAGCACAACCCAGAGCAGAGGGTTCTGCTCCTGGGCAACCACCCAGGGGAAATGCACAGAAGCTAAATCATGAAGTTGCTCTTTCCCAAATACACAAAAGGACGATCCATGTTAAATAAATTCTTACCAGATAAAGCGTAAAGGCTGGGGACTTCAGAGGGAAAATCCACTTACTGGAAGAGGAAAAAAGACAACCTGTTAGAATAGGGTAATCTGTTAAGAATGGGGCAAGTGAAAAGAACCTGCCCAGGAAAAATAAAATGCTATCAATTCTGTATAGAATATTATCAGAAAATTATAGTAACAGTGAGGGAGACTTCATAAAAGAGCTGATAAGATAAGTGGTCTATCTCCTCCACTATCTGACTGGAGCACCAGTGTTATGTTTTTGCTAATAGCCTTATCTCTCATGGTCTAACGTCTCTGATAAGAGGCAAAGCAAATGCTGTGTTTTCTCCTGTTATGTTTGCAGTAGGCGAACAACTTGCTAATCTTGTTCCCTGGTCTTCCACGGACCTCAAGAGTGGGCATCTCCCCAAGAGGAATGGGGAGAGGCAGATGGCCAGCTGAGGATGGGCACGTGAGCAGGTCTTGGGGCACCTGAGGGCCTGTCCCTGCATCTGTTCCAGACCTGCTGGGTGACTTCAGGCCAAGTCTGGCCCTCTCCTTGCACCTGTATTCCCCTTTAGTCCATAGCAGAGACGGTTTCTTTGGTGCCTGACACAGCAGGACTGCGGTTTTGCAAATAATACATCAGAGGAACACTTAGGTATCAGAGGAGACCTTGTCCCACCAACTTGAGGGCCATGGGATAGTCAGGCAAGACTACTCCAGTCCTGTCTACCGTGACCTGTTCAGCAACTGGAAAAGAACCCAAGAGTCCTGCTCCTGAGTCCTGCGCTCTTACAACACTGGAAATATTTTGCTTACAACCCCGTTAATTAAAACTCTGCTAGTAGACACTTGAAGTAATGAAAACCAATACACACCTGCCAGGTCTAAAGACATTTTCTTCAGAGAAACTATTAGATCAACATACACTAAAACCTGGCCTGTAAATGTTTTGGCCCCAGGGCTTTTCTCATAGTACATTAAAAAAAAATGTCAACTCAAGTTAATCCTCTTTCTAACAGTTGGTAGATATGGTTTATCTGATTGAAATGACAGGACAAAGGGAATTTTACTGACTTTATTTTCATTATCATTAAAGTAAATGTTTTCGCATCTCTGTAAAAAAAAGTTATTGGAAAGTTATCTTGTGCTGTGGAATAGAAATAGTCCCATGCAAATCTTGATTCAATATTATTATACACTACTGTAAATAGCATGGTGTTGATTCGAGAGACCGGGGGAAGGCATATTTCAGTTAGTCTGTTCATTTGTTTCCAGTTCCTGCTGGGGCAGTTGAATTCCAGCTGCTGGCTCTGCTGGTTACACCCCCTTTCCCTGAGCCTGCAGGCTGTTAGGTCAAGCAGCACCGCTAAGGACATTCCATGTTCCATGGAGGAGGCTGTTCCCTCCTGCCCCATGGTTTGCAATCCCACCTCCTACTGCAGGAAAATACAGATAATGAGACAGTGAAACTCATCTACCTTATTTAGAGTGGATTGATCATTGAGTTGGTCCTAAGCATTCATTGAAATAGGTACATTCAGCCCTGTGCAGGAAGGGAAATTTTGCAGGTAGATGAAGTAAACCGCTCAAATCAGCCTGTTCTCAGGAGCTCTGTTAGGTGAGGAAAGTCCTGCACGGCACTGAGCTTGCTAAACAGCTGATCTTCCACACTTTGCCCTCATTAGGATAAAAGTATGTTACTAATGAATAAGAGGCAAAATCCCATTCATTCCACAAATGGATGGACAAGGCAATGAGCAGCTCTCTCAGGAGGAGCCTGTTCAAACCAGCCTTGTATTTGATTCCACCTTGGGGTGGTTGCCCACTGCCTTGTCTTGGTCAGGAGGTCCCTGCTGGCACCGCTGCACCCAGGAGTTAAGATTTTCATCCTCTCTTCCCATTAGCACTGGCCAGTTGAACATACCTTCCAAGACCTGACACATGGCTGTGTGATACGTCCCAGGGCAAGAGCTTGGCTTCTTTGGCAGTGAACACAGCACAGCAAGGTAAAACATGAAAAATGTTTGCATAAATCTCTGCAAACCACAGGCATGGAGGGGAGAACTGATCCCAGGCCTCCTTCTCGTAGCACTGCTTCTTGGCCCCATAAAAAGGGATCATTAACTAAAATCCCTTGGCCTCCCAGGCTTATCTCTCTCTGTAGAGCTGTATTTAGGAATAGAAATGGGATCTGGCAATTTTTAAAGATTCAGATTCCTTAATCATTCATGGTGGGAGAATGTCACTGAATGGGGATCCACACATAAGCCCACAAGATGGGAAAATACAGGGAGCTTTTGGTTGCTAAGGAATAAATGAGGTTAAACAGTGCACATATCCTTTCCTCATGCAGTGCCTGTCTGGTGGGAATGAGAAGCCCGGAGTTTGGTATGCACTGGTTTGGTGTCTCTAGAAACATCTGGATGGCAATATTGTGACTTTCAATATTGTTCTACACATTTCTTGCTGCAAAGCCCTGTTTCCTCCCAACCTCTCATTCCTCTCCCCGTGAAAATACCTCTCCCCACGACATGATGGGGGAATCCACCTTCCAGTGGGTTAAGAGATTTATTTCACAGCAGCTGTGACAGGGGTGTAGGTAGAACATACACGTGCCATTACAGGGCAACAGAGCCCAAAGAGCAGCTGCTCTGGACACACAGTGGGGATGTGAGGGAGGGCAGTGATTTATCTGCCGTCATCAGTGGAAAAAACCATGTACACACAGTCTGCCTCTCTTATTTTCCAGCTTTTCTGTAGAGGCTATTCCTTTCTCCCAGTCTCCTCCTTGCTTTTAGCCCGTTGCAGTTGGGTTGCGCAGTGTGTGAAGCCATGGTCATGTCTCCCCGGCAAAGGCCAAGACTTTTAAATGCACTCGAGGTATTCAGATCCCCTGCTGTGGAAGGCAGCTTCCTTCCCATGCGGATCTGGATACCAAACACACGCAGTGCTATAGCAGGAACTTGGCCCGTTTTGAACCCAAATGTGCAGATCAGATTTCTGCTTAGAAATACTTAGACGCAGAGGAGGAAGCCAAAAATGGTGGTGTGGAAACAGGAGAAGCAATGCTACAACACAGCCATCCTTGGGGCCTTCTCCTCAGTTTCCTCTAGTAGGTTTGTCTCTCTTGTTGTTCTGTCTGTAATCTACAGCTGTCTGAGTCTAATGAGCTAAATGAGTGTACGAGCCCCGGTTGGGTGCCCGTTGGCTTAGCAGCTCCAGCTGCACACGGGGGAGCAGCCCCACGTCCTGGGGTGGCCGGGCTGTGTATGGAGGGTGGCACCAGCTGCATTCTGACTGTGGGAAAGATGTGTGGGGAGGGTGATGTGTGGGGCAGAGAGAGAGGGGCTCGTAGGACGAGCAGCTCTCTATTGTTTGTCTTCTTGGAGCCTTCATACCCTGCTGTGCCCAGAGACATGAGGTTTAGGCTTTCTTTGCTACAGCATTAGTTGATGTGAAGCTGTTGAGTGAATGTCAGCTGTTTGCCAGGCTGGGGAGGAGGCTGGGGGCAGTGAACGTGGAATCCAAATGCAGGGTGAAATGAAAGGCAGTTTCTGGGAAATGGCTTGAGGCTATAGCAGGGCTTTCTCAAACTGGGATTTACTCTGCAACAGGGAAATGTGTTTTGTGGCATTGCCTACATCTCTCTGAATGCAGAATATTCTGCACACAGACTAGTGAAGCAGCTTTAGTCAGCACAACCCAGTACATGCAAGGGGCTTACCCAGTAGCAGGAGTCAGATGGGAGAATGGAAAGGTTTCATTATAGACAGAATGAAATGATCTAGAACTAAGCTTTTCCAGGAGAGCAGGATCTGGTCTCCTCTCTTAAAAGGCATGAGTGTACCCAAGAGCAAGATGACAAAACAGATTGGCATAGTCACTTACAGACAGTGACATTAGACATGAAATACATTGCCAATGCTCAAATTACACGAAACAGAATCAACTAGCGATAGTCTTAGTGATTGTAGAAGGGCTACACCAGGAACCCTGTCATTTAAAATTCTACAAAAAGTAATTAGAGCGGTGCAAAAAAGGCTCATTAAAAAACTGGTTCTGTTTCCACATGCATTAAACATCTGTTCTTGTTTGCAAAAATGGAATAATAACATTTTCAAATGTTTATGACAATTGGGATTTATATCAAGAGCAAAGAGATTTTTCCACATGTCAACTATTCACTACTATTGTTTCCACATTGTCAACTATCTGTGATGGTCCTTAAAATAACCAGAAGAGGTCCTAATATTCCAGATAAGTTTTCATATCAATGATCACTTTGCCTTAGTTAGGCCACATTTATAAGAACATATAGGATTTTCTTGTAACCTAAGAATATGGTGTATGTGGAAAAGTTACAGTTGGAGGTTTTTATTCAGCAGGCAGCTGATGGAGGGGAACGGTGCTGGGTGTTCACAGTGCACTTGAGAATATGAATTCCAACAAAAGACAAAAGGTCGGATATTGTTGTATTTATTTTAGTGATTTTACGGCTTTAGACATTATATATAACCATTGCTACACAGGTAAAGGTGCGTATGGATGAGGCTCTACATCCTCTGAAAAAGTTTCCTCCCTGATTATGATTTTCAGCCTGTTGTCTTCCCCAGGAAAGGTATGTGGGAAAAGCTGATGACAATCTCACTGGCTTCTGGAGTTCACTGTGCTCCTGGGTGTACGGTCCCACAGAGGGAGGAACCAGGCAAAAATGGATGAAAAGCACAGGGTGGGGTTGATAAGTATAAATACACTGCAGCAGCTGCACCATCATCAAAATTAACCTTCTTGGGGTAGTGTGTGTTCAGCAGTGTCAGTAAGAGCAATCAGGAATGGATATAGGGAAACAAATTATCTAGTGGAAAGTCCAGTGGGAGGTAGAGCTAGCCTGGGCTTGAGCAGATGCGTGAAGCTGGAGTTTCACAGGGGGAGAAGGAACCATGGTTATGACCCAAATGGCAGTGCTGGTTTAAGGTTAGGACAAGCAGGTGGATGTCTATCCTAAGAAAAGACATAAGGAGCACAAGAGTTGGCTAATCATCACAAAATCTTTACTATTTAACTGTTTAAAATTAGCTACCTGCCAAACATGAACTAGAGATTCCTCAATGTGCTTATAAGGAGAAGTTAAGATGGGAGGGTGGCAGAAACTCTCCCCCTCTGTCACTGAAACCAGGCTGAAGCCAATTCCAAAGCCTGCCCAGCGATGGCTCTTCCACAGGCACCATTGCCCGAGCTCCAGAGGGGCTGGCTCTGGGGTCATTTGATGGGAAGCGGTTTGGATGCTGAGTCAGCACTGTCACTTCTGGTAGCCCTAGGTTTTCCCTGGATGGCTCCTGTGGGCTGAACAGGACTTGTTTATCTGCTGCAGCCCAGCCTGGCAGGATTGCAGGCAACATGAAAAATAAACAGGAGATTCTAGCGGCATTATGTCACCCAGACCGGCCCAAATGCCATAGAGCGGCTGCCAAGCTAGGTCACTTCAGCAAATACTTTGAATGGGTTTAAGAGACAGAAAGACATTTTTATGAGGAGAAAGGAGATTTGCAGATGCAAAGACAAAGCAAGGAGGTGCATTTGAGATAAACTTAAAGGGACAGGCTCATTGGGCCAAGTGGCCATTTCCTGCCCTGCAATTCTTTGCTTCCTCACGTCTATTTACAGAGGAGAGCGTGCTGTGTCCCAGTGCAGAGCCAGTGCTCTGAGACATGCCTCTGCAGAGCACAGAGGGGTCCTGCTCAAGAAAAACACTTTTCATGGAGGAGATGGCTGAAAACAGTCAGTGGGACAGTCCAGATTCCAGTCAAGGTTTCTCCTCAGATTAGATTTGACTGTCTCATGGGTTATTTGAAAATGCTTCACTTTCTGCACTAGAGCAAATCAGGGCTGGTGGGCAGGGACAGGCCACCAAACTAGTGAGCCCCTGGCAGAACTGTTCCTCCTGGGGCATACCCAGCTGGCACTGGAGAGACAGCATTTCCTGGCGTGGTGGAGGAAGAAATGATGGCACTAACTCTTGTTCGCTTTGGTAGGACTTGAAGCAGAAGTCTCAAGAGGTTCTTTCATGGGCCCTCTGTCCTGAACAGAGGAACAGCATGAAAATACTAGAGTCTCCTGGCTGAGTCTCCCGTGCTGCTGAGCAGCATCTCTCACTGCTACAGATGTGAAATGCAGGTGTGTGTCTATAAAATAGGGAGGATTTTGTGTGTTATTACCATTAAACTAGGATTGCATTGTAAAGCTGGGGTGTGACTGTAGTCATCTTTTTCTTCTTCATAAAGGGAGAAAAAAGCACTTAAAACAAGGGAAAAGCTTCATCTAGGCACAGTGGATATAAACTTTATGTTCTGTAACTAGCTATTTAACCCCTGCAACCTTATCTATCTGGAGACCAGTTCACATAGTATCCATGAAATGAAGGCCTCAGGCGAATGCTGTGCCGTGTGTCTGGACAGACTCCCAGATGTGCACAAAGCATCACACACACACAGAGAGCAGAAATGGATTTGTAGAGAAAGGGACAGATGTGTCAACTCCCAGCCTGGGACGAAGGACCTCTTGTAAGCATCATTTTCTTTTGTAAGAATAGAGACCCTTTTTATTACACTTACTCACAAATGTTCCCTAATGACTGAGTCCAGAGGAGTTTGATAGGGAGGTAAAGGCAGACATTTGAATTTTCATCATTTTTCATTCTCCCATATGTTCTTAATTGGGCTTTTCTAACCATCAAAAATCCTCCTTTGTAGATCTGATGAAGCCAGAGCACCCATTAGCTGAAACCCAAAGAGGATTTTTGATCGCAGAGACTGGTTTTTGTTCCTTGCAGAAGAAAATAAATGGCTGATTCTCTGCATCTCTTGTTCACATTTCACTAATGTGAATAACTGAAGTAAAATCTCCTCTTTCACCTGAATTTCCTGTGTGCTGGTGGTGGTGGTTTCACAGGGTAACACCCCCTAGGGAAGAGGAAGTTACTGGTGTTATTGGGAGAATTTCAGGAGGGGAATGTACTGCAAACTGGGGTGAGGGTTAGTGGTGGGGTCCAACCGCTGCTGCTGCCAGGCTGAGTGCAGGGGCACCTGGACAGAGAGGGACAGACTGACAGAGGCCTTTGCTGTCCTTTGAAGCCACGTAGTCTCCACAGTTGGTCGTGCCTGTGAAGGAGAAGCTGTAGCCAGATGCAGCTGGGCAAGCATGTCCCTCAGGAGTCACTCGTGTTTCTGCTCTTGGAGAGAGTGTTTGGGGCTCAGCCCTTGGGGTGTTGTCCTAGAGCCATGAGCAGAGCTGCTGCTTCTGGGTGGCAGAAGGGCATTTGCTCAGACATTTCTTCATCGTGTGAACAGGCTGGTGGGATTTTTGGCACATGCTGGCAGTGTGCCCTTTGCTTTCACTCAGACTGATTTTTGCTACATGTGGGCAGGGGTTTTTGTGATCTGAAAAGATCTATATTCAGCTCAGGTTTATCCTGCAGACACTGAGTTAGCTGGAGTGCTGGAAGCAGATTCCTCCCAGTTGCCAGCAAGCCCTTCCTGGGGAATAATATTTGATGGGCTGCCATTACTGGTGGCCACTGCCCCGATTAGTGACTGGGAGTCACCAGCAGCAGCAGCTTTTGAAGCACTTTGTGCAGAGAAGCATGGCAGAAACCCCAGCATATAAACCAGATCCCTTTACAAATGGGAAGAAGTCATAAAATCTGCTGTGAAACCTTAGTCCTGGCTTCAGCTGTTAGTGACTTTAATGGCAAAAGTGCCCTGTCTTCATTCTAGGAGCCCTTTACTCCATTGTCTAATTCCCCAGAGGACCTGGGAGCAGATTGATCCCACAGTAGCACTTTAACTAGTAGCAGAGCAATAAAAAGGGTGGAAGGAATAAGAAAATCCCATGTGCTAAACAGCAGCCACTCTGCGTCTGGCTTTCAGCACGGGCAGGTGCTTGTGGGGTTTTCAGATCCCCTTTACGGGAGCACTGCAGTAACGCTCCTTGCGGGATGTGCAGAGCCCTCAGCCAAAGGAGGATCTGCCTCTACCTGTAGAGAGGAAAATAATTCCTACTTCTCTGTGACAAGCCAAAATTCTTCACAAGTATGTGCTAGGAATTAAAAGCCCAGCCCTATTAAAAGCAATAAATTTGTACCAGGGATGTTCTTGGCCCAATAGCGAGAGTAAATTGACACTTTCTGGCACTGTAGCCTCCTGCCAAAGGGTGGGAGGCAGTAACCCAGGTAATAGTAAAGTGATCTCAAAGGGGTTTTTTCTGCAGCCTGGCTTTCGGAATGAAAGCCAAATTCTAGCCTTGCGTGAGTCTCTCCAGAGTTTCTTGGAGCTAAAATACTGTGTTTCATTTATTACAAGCTGATCAGAAATGTTTCTTGATCCAACACAAACACCCTCAGAAAGGAAAAGAGAAGCAGGGAGCAAAGCGCTGGAGGAGGGAGCGCTCTGCAGGGGCCAGGGGGTGCTCTGAGCAGCCGGGTGAGAGAGCCCTTCTGTCACCTGCTGGGGACCGATCCCGTCGGACCCTACAAAGACAGTGTCAAGCTCTCAGACGGGAGCAGGTCCAGTTCAGCTGAGGTATTTACACTCCATTAAGATCCCCCAAGCGGCAGCCGGGAGGTATGCCCTGGCCATAGCTGCTCGGTGACTACTAGTAGTGTGGGACTCCCTGACTCCCTGCACCCTCCTCATCTCCTCCTGCTGGGAGAGGTGTCTCCACGGTGCTGCACGTGCCTCGTATTAATCTCCTGCTGTTTTGAGAAGGAGCTGTTCAAATATTTAGCTGGGAGCAGTTTTGCGGGTGTGAAATCACGCAGTTTGAGGAAGGTGTCAGGGTGCTGAAGGCTGAGGGATGGACCAACCTGCTGACAAGGGATCGGAGGGGGACCGATGGGTCCTGCAGCCTGTGTGGGGCTGGTGAGCAGCACAGAGGAGTGAGCATCAGCATCCACCTGTGGAGCACGGGGGGTTGGAAGAGGCACTCCTCTGGCCCCTGCCTTCTCCAGTGTTTAGACTACTTCTTCCAGAAGGCTGAGACTCCCGAAAGCCCAGCAGCTGAAGGGCAGACTCTTACTCTGCCTTGAGAGTTTTGCAGCTTCAAGGTACTGGAAAGGGGCCTTTACCTCTGCAAAGGAGGTGGCTGGAAGGGATGGAGAGAAGCTTTGGGTCTGGGGCAGCACCCTTTGTGTCCAACGGTGCCGGCCCAAGGGGACATGCAGGGTGCTCGGTGCACCCCAAGGAGGACATGGGCTCTCACCCCGTTGACTGTGCATCAGGGTGTGCTCGCTCCTCAGAGGCTTGCCCAGAAATGCTGGTGAAGGGGAAGGCAAGGGGGGGGCTCGCGCTGTGGGAAACAAGCTGCTGCTGCTCCTCGGACTGTGTCAGCCAGAGCTGGGAGCCGTAAGCGGTGCTGCCTGGTGACCCTGAATGCCAGCTTCAGGGGTGGGATCTGCCATCTCTCTTGAGGTGGCTTTGTTCTCCCTCCCTGTTTTCTGTCTGGGGCCACGTGTAGCATCAACTTCTCTTAGCTGCCCTCAGAGGGTTTCTTTGCTCAGAGCTGAGAGCACTACAAACTCTTTCCATGCATGGAAAATCATTTCATGGCTCATGAAAAAACAGAATTTTAATGAGATAAAAGCGCTCTGTGAAAATCCCATGGACAGGAGCCAGCAGTTCCCGAGGGATAGAGATGCTTTTTCTACTTCTCTGCCTGCCCATGTGCTTGCTTTTACAATTATTTATAAACAAGTTCCTGAGTCAATGGAACCAGTTTTTACGTATACTACATAGCATTACAGATAGTTATCAAGACCCTAATGGGCTCAGTCTCCTGTGCAGGAGATGGAAGATGAGGTTCATTCCAAAGGGAGCTGTTTGTGTCACCTTGAGCAGGTCAGACCTCATGTACCGAGCTGGGACAAATGGAGGACGGGGCATCTGGTGCTCTGGGCAAAGGAGGACAGTTACAGGACAGCAGTGTCACTGTGCTCGAGCAGGGCCTACTCAGTGCCTGTAAGCAGTACCGTGCCTCTTGCCATGACCTTGCCTGACCCAAATGCATCAGCTTTGAGACCCGTATTTACTTTCTCTCCACTCCCAGCGACATGAGCACTGCTGCACAAGCTTCAAAGTCATGCATGCAAGAAAAGTCCTGTGCCCAGCTTTCATACCCATCTGTGTCATCTTCATTCTGAATTCAGTTCAGTGGCTTTCCGAGAAGGAGAACAGGCTCTTTAGGATCTGCCCAGCAGCCTCCTGTGCACTGGAGCTGTGAAACAGGGTGGTTTGGTAGGCAAGGTCTGGCTCTTCACCTGTGCCTCTCAGAGCAAAACTACCTGGAAACACAAGAGTATTCCAAGTTACAGGTCTGGTTCTCAGTCTCCCCACACCTTGGCCCTCGTCGCTTTGTGTAGAAGGCAGAGCTGCAGTATCAGTTACACCCTGGGATGAGTTAGTCAGGAAACAGCTGCTGTGAGGGTATCTCACTGGGGTTTGGCATTCAGTGGGTGTGCAAAGCTTTCCCACACCCGCAGAGATGCCATGTACTACAGGAAAAGCACTAAACAGGAGTATCTAAAGCGTGGCATCACCCCATGGCCCTCCACCTCCACCAGCAGCCATCTCTGCTCCCTCCCAGGGCTCCCACAGAATCCCAGCCGGGGTGGGTTACACACTGCATACCTGCCACATGCCAAACCATAGCACTTCACCACTTACACCTGTTTTCTGACCAACACGCATCCAACGTGTAACCCACACTGGGGCTTACATCACCTCTGAATTTTCTCTATGGTGTCAAATGTATTCAATTTATCATCTACTAGCTGTGGTGCAGACAGAAGCAAGGGGGGAATCCACAACTCACTTCCCGGTGGCAGAAGAGTCTCTGCCACAGGAGCAGCAGGAATGCAAAGCATTCCTCATCCTGCCATAGAGCTCTGCACAGCCTTGCCAGGATTCACTCAGCTCCCCTGTGCAGGCGCAGAAGCTGCTGCCTTTCCCAGGAGGCCAGCACCATCCGTGATCCTCAAGCTGGGCAGGGTGCTGGAGGGACTCCCAGCTCCAGTGTGCTGTGCGTGGATTTGCGCTCCTCTTCGAGGGTGGACAAGACACATCCTGTCCTCCTGACTCCACAAGAGGCACCTGTATGATCGAGAGATCACGTCTCACTCTGCAGGCTGAGCCCAGACTTCCTTGGGAGGCTTTTTGTGAAAATAGTTGCTTTCCTCCGCCACACATAACTCGATTCATGGGAGAGAGAGAGGGGGCTGACTGTACCGAGCACCTCCATCCTGCTGTGCTGACTGGGACCTTAATCTTCACTGCTTTACGTGACTTCCTTCTCCTTTCTTGTTTGCTTCGCTGGTGTGACTTTACCTTCTGTCTGAGCAAATACCACAGAGAAATCTCTTGTAAACAGGAGGACATGATGTTTTTACAAGCCAAGTTCAAGATGCATGTTTAGTCGTTTGATTTGGGGTCCCCAGACAAACCAGAGAACCAGCACATTTCCCCAGGCTGTGCCCCTGGAGGGAGCCATGCTCTGTAGAACCTGGCCTGAACCAGGTTCAGGCACTGATGTTACATCTGCCCAGACCTTTCAGCTTTCCAGTAAAGGCTGTGCAGGGGAAACCACCCTGGGCTCTCCAGGCTGTGTTCCTAGAAGCCTCACAGCTCTGTGTCTGTGTGTGGGCAAACCAGCCTGTCCACCACCACTCCGTGCTGCAGCTTTTCACCTAGACAGGTTCCTCAGCCTGGCTGCAAACCCCTTGTGCAGAAAAGCCTTTGATGCCACAAACCACTATGTGGGCATCTTGTTACTTGCTTGGGGGAGAAGGGTAATTTATCAAGTAGAAAATAGACTTGGCATCCTGGACTCCTAGTTCCTTTCCCTGACCAGTCAACATGTGACAAGTTACTGCTGTGACACCACTTCCTTCTTGGAAGTGCTGTGGGGTTGTAATGAAAAATTGCATTTATTAGATGTGGTTGTCCCAAGTGTACTTGAAGCTCAGATACTGTTGTCCAGCCGACACCATCCTTACAGCTCCTCTGCCAACACATTTCCAAGAGTGGCTGTTTCTACCAGCCATACCTTTCCAGGAGACAGGTCCCGGCTTCTCTGCGTCTCTTCCTGTCTCTGCTCCATCATGGGACTTAATGATCGAATAATATTTAAAAGACTTAAAAAGCAGATACTTTCATAGTGTGGATAATGATAGAGGGGTTAGTGAGGAGCAGTGACAACATGCTGAACCAGGACTGCTGTGTGCTCTGGAACATCTTTCCCTGTCTCCCTCACTCTTCATCTGGCTGCCCTGGGTAGGGGTGGATCAGTTCCTATGAGGAGACTGTGTAATCCCAGTGTAACGACATACAGACTTTCCGTGGGGCCTCAAAGTGTTACCAAAGTAAAGAATCTTCAGTGTTATTGATGCTATTTATTAGGCATGTATGTAAACCACCCGCAGTGGCACTGGTTGTTTCTAGAGTGCATACAGGACAAATAAACAGCTGTGGGGCCTGCCAGCCCAGGGCCTACAGTGCCTTCAAAGACCAAATACCTTCAGCAAGGCTTGCAGGAGGAGAAACCATTCCTTTGTCACCAATGTCATAACTCAGCGCAGTTGATTTATTGCTTCCTGCATCCCCCTCTCCAGTCCCAAGCGTTACCGTAGGCTGCTCCTGGTGTGCGCTCTCCGGGAGGGTGACTTAAACCAGGGCCGGTTCCTGTCGTCTGCCTCAACATGAACGAGATCGGGTTTTATTAGAAACACCATGTGGACAGTCTGAGCAAAACCAGCCTTAGGAGCACGGCTCTGGCACTGCTGGCGGGAGGACGGGGCACGCAGGGGTGCCTGGCACACACTCGGGCTCTGCCTGGGCTGGGCAGGGTTCAGGGCTCCGGCTGGGATTGCTGTTGCTTGGCATCATGAGTGAGTGGGGAGAGAGAGGCAACCAAACACGGAATGGATCAAAATTTTACATTAATCCTC
Organism: Scolopax mira; assembly: GCA_004320125.1. NCBI lineage: Eukaryota > Metazoa > Chordata > Aves > Charadriiformes > Scolopacidae > Scolopax > Scolopax mira. The sequence goes on along the minus strand of BJBW01002317.1, from coordinate 95,493 downwards.
TTTAGTGGAAAGCAGAGTTTTTTCCTTTACATGGAAATCCCCAGAGGCAACATAATTTTAATTTTTTTTACCATCATACTTTCCCTTGAAAAGTATCTGTCCTCGAAAGAAATTGATTTTTTAAAAAATCAAAGAAAGATTTTAAAGAAAACAGTATTTTTTCTTAGGCAGCAAATCAACTTCCTAACAACTTCTAAACCAGATACTTTATAAAGCCACATTTTTCCTCCTGGTACAGAGTACATAGCACACACCTGTGTGACAGCACCAGTGGCTTTATGTGGGGGGGTGGCACTCGGTGCAAATGCAAGTCCAAAGCTCATCTCTAGCAGCAGAGCTGACAGCTTACTGATAATGTATCGATCTCACTCTCGCTAGGCTTTGTCCTTAGATTTCTTTTCTCGGAGCAGACGGGTTTTCCTATTGGGTGTGGAATGTACGTTTATTGGTCCTGCTGCCCCAGGGACTTTCATTTTGGCAGGGAAAGCAAAGAGACGCCAACAGACGAGAGAGGGTCTACAAGCACTCCTGGTGGGTTCGGGGGGAGCAGCATAGTTAGCAAAGTTAAATGGATTTATATGACACGGTTGTCTATGATTGCAGGGGACTAGACTCAACATGCAGACGATCTTTCCAGGCCTGGTTGCCAACTTGGGCATGTCACTCGGGTTTGGCTCTAAATGCAGCCTGGAGAGCCCCTCTCCACGCTAGTGTCTGCCACTAGCCTGCTCGGGCAAGTCACTTCCCTGCTCAGAGATGCTTCAGGAGGAAGTTATATTGGCTTCAGTTGATCATTCTTTTTATAAACTAGTGTGAGCTGCCGTGTTGACAGCTCTGTTTCAGCATATTTCAATGTGACCTGTCTCCCAGGGGCATCCACACAAGGGGCTGAGCCACTCTGACCTGTAAAGTGGTACCTCAGGTTAAAGCGGTGACGGTGGAGACAAGCTCCTCAAAGCCAAATCTTCCCCACCTCAAAGGCATCCGCTGAGCTGAGCCGTCGTGTACGGGGCAACTCCCAGTGAGGCTTTGCCAGGCTGAGGCTTTCTCTAAACAGCTATTTTTAGGGTTGATACTATAAATCCCAGTCTCTCCCTCTTGCTGCTGCTTCTTATCTCCTTAAATCATGCATACTAGCAGCTGCTTGGCTCTACCTCTGACTTCTCCCTCCAAAGGGAAGAGAAACTATTTTGAAATGTAATCCTTTTCCTCTTTTTTTGGCTGGGAAAGACCTGACCTGCAAAATGTGGGCCACTGAGTAACATCACCTTTCTGGTACCTTAGAAGTCTGGCCCTGCCATGGGACGAGGGGGAGGATGGTGAGTTGTGCCACCCCCAGTGGGTCCCTGCAGAGCGCAGTCGAGGCAGCGCTTGTCTGGGCACTCGGCCACGGGGGCTGCCAGCCTTGCAGAGCCCTGAGCGTGCGGTGGCAGAATAATGACAGGAGGCAGCTAATACCAGGTTTTCAAGTCTGCTGAACGCGAGCAGGCTCCTCAGCTAGGACGTGCTGTCCCACCTCCTTGCAGAGTGCCTGGTTGGCTGCTCCACCAGTGTGCACAGAGGATGCTCACTGTGCTGCCCCCCTCTGCCCTCCCAGTGGCCCAGGGCAGTGCCAGCTCTCAGCACAGGGACTCTCAGGCCAGGCTGGGCAGGTCTGGTTGTGATTGTTGAGGTTTGGAGAGGTTCTGGGGTTTTGGAGGATTCCCAACACACCTCAGAGCTTGGCCTGCTGCGTCAAGCCCACTGCGTCACTCCGGATGTTGAGGCGGATGCTCAGGTGTTGGGCCACCGTCCTTGTTCCTTTTGGTGTCAAATTATTTATGATTCATGTGTTGCCATGACCACACTTCCCATTAAAAACCCGGGAGAGTGACCCAGCTTGTCTTCCACCAAAGCACCTGGCAAAACTCCCACCTGCCTGTCTTTTGCCAGCAACCTGCGTGCTGACAGGACAACTTGCCATCAGCCCCTTCCTCACAGTCCGGGGCCCTGGCTCAGGGGCTAGTGGCTTGCAAGGGTGGCTTGCGTGGCTTACAGTGCCTGGTAGATGAGAGCACGGGGGGTGCTCTCACAGCGTGCTTGGGAAGGGGTCTGTGTGCCTCTGTGTGCCTGTTCGGGGCTGGCATTCGGGCTGGCGGGGGTACGGCTGTGGGTGGGGGTATGGGTGCATTTTTGCAGCTCCCTCTGCTACTGTTTGTTCAGCTAACGCAGTTGCTTTCATTCAAAAGCTAAATCACAAGGGGATAATTTGCAAATAGCAACTGTATGTTAAATACTAATTTGTATGTACATGTTTGGGTTGCTTTCCAAAGTCCATTTATCATCTCAGTCCCACTGCATCTGCTGCTACGAGGCTTTCTGCCAACTCAGCAGAATGGGAACTCCAACTAACCCTGCTCACACTTGTCTTGCTCCCAGCACCTCCGGATGAGAAGTGAGCATGGCTGGGTCTGGCATGTGATGAGCCATGCCAGTGCTCGGAGCGTGTCAGGGTTTCCATCCAACAGAAAATGCTAAACACATCAAGTTTACCCGGGCTTGCTGGAGTCTGTACCCAACTCCTGTTGTCGCTATTCTAAACTTGGGGAAACAGCCCAGAAAGGTTAGCTGGTAGAAACCATGAACTTCTCAGGACCATTGGTATGAATTTTGGATGTACAGAGGAGGCTGATGGGAGACCCTCAGCCTGTGCCAGTCCCTCAGCTTGTGGATTTACAGTTCTGCTTCTTCCCACTGGAGCTCCCACCAAAAAGCACCAGGCTGTGTTGTGTGACAAGCCCGGAGCCAGCCGCTCGCCCGGAGAGCTGAGGGACTAAGTCATATCTGGACCAATATCTAATCTGGGCAGGTCTAAAACTAACCATGAGAAACAACAGCCCTGCTAGAAAACAGATGCAGGCAAATTTACTACTATTTCCTACAAACCGTTTAGGATTAAATCAAACCAGTCCCGGCTGCCCGTGGGCGTGCAGGTGGTGAAATCGCCGGCACCACCAGTTGCACAAAGCAGATCAATACAGCTGAGCCCAGAGCCCATTTTCGGGGGAGACTGGCATTGTATGTGAACTGGAATTTCCTGTAAACCAAGTGCCTCTGCAATAGAAAGAAATGTCCAGGAAACAGCTGCGCACATGCAAAGCACTTTTACTACTTGCCTGATGTTTTCCTCAGCATCACGTTTTCATAAATTTTTTTTAAAAATGCTTAAATCCTGTGCAAACAACCTTTTTCTCACCAGCTTCCTGTATGACAGTAGCCAAGAGAAACAGCTTGATTTGGGGTGATCCATTTAAGCCACACACCATATTGTCTGGGAATATGGGGACCAGGGATTATTCAGTGGAGGCTGAAAAATGTTAATATTTTATCAGCCACAGAGTAAACAGATAAAGCGGAAACCACTTTATATTTTTCTGAAATGTTAATAATGGGCTGATAATCTCCAAAGCCTGCATATTTCCTGTGATTCAAAAGGGACTGCATGTACTCCACATTCACAGTGTGGACCTGGCACAAGTTACACACCCTCTCCAAGAAAGGATTGTCTTTGGGCTGGATAAGAACATGGCACAGAAACCAAAAAGCTGCTTTTTGCAGCTTCTTAATGGAAATTGGAGAGTCACAAGGACAAGGTAACTGACAGCCCTGGATACCTGCCTGGAGCCTGACCCACACATCTTCTTAGACCTGGGGCCCAGCAGCACTAGTTTGAATCTTGGACAGACCTGTAAGTGGCTTGGCACCTGTGTAAAGGTTATCTTTAATTATCTTTAATTATATTTAATTTTTGAATTGTGGAAGGACTTGAAGATTTGGGTCAATATCTCAATGGGACTCTCATTATTAGAATGAGAGTCACAATGAGGCATCCCACCACACATCTGCTGCAGAACAGCTTTGTGTCTTTCTCCTTGGCCCTCAGGCCACTCCAAGAGCTTGCAGCAGCGGCCCCAAGCCCTGCTGGGCTGGAGCCAACAGCCCAGCTCTGGTGATGACTGGGTTTGCATCCCACAATCAGCCCAGACAGGGAGGCTGGTCCCTGCCTATGTGAGGAGGCAGAAAATGCACAAATATCATCATATGAATCTGGAGAGCATGGGGAGGACATCTTGCATGGGGAGGACAAAGCTGCAGGTCACCTTCGCCTTGTGCTTAATGATGCTTGGTTTCCAGTTCCAACATTCTAGCTCCTGACAGGTCAAATGAGACTTTTGTGAAACATCAGTGATGATAAGACAATGTACTTTTTGATATATCTCCTAAGGAGGCTCATGTTGGTGCTTATTCACTGCTGATCTGCGGGCAGAAATGTCAGATGGGACTCTCCATACCAGGAATTACTTCCATTTTAGATTATATCAAGTCTCTGCAAATTTATTCAGCTCTTATATCCAGAGTGATTGTATTGAAATAGAAATCAAATTCTTGTATTTTGTCTACATATATCACTTCTCTGGCTTTGTATCTGGGAACCCTGATGCTTTTCTGGCAGAAGTTGAAAGTTTCTGCCATTTACAGACCTGTGAGAAAACTGACAGGTATAAAATTCCTTTCTTGTGCCAACTTAATGCCATTTTTCTTTTGCAATCAAGGATCTAAACACACACACACATATTTTCTATAGCTATTGCCAAAGCCTGGGGGGATGTTGCAGTCTCCCCTTTCTCCCGAGTTTCAGTGAGACGCGGTGTTTTTTGACAAAGGGTAATGTCATACTGAAAGACTAGAGCCCGAGCAGAACAAACCCTGCAGCCCTAACTGGCAGCACACACTGACCCTGCTCTCAGGTTAGACTCTTCCTCAGGTCTCTGCACGCACATCCCTCTATCTTTATTCAGGATGTACCCATTGCCAAGTGCAACAGATAATAACTACTCGTCACTGTATTGATGGCTCTTCCTCCAAACCACAGCTAGATATGCCTCTTCCACTTTCAACAACAGAAACAAAGGAGACTTACCCTAATTTGTTGGTATATATGAAGTGCATAATAGTCGCTGGAGATCACAGTCACCGTGTTTCCTTTTTTTCTGTTCAAATTGAAATAACTCAAATATAAAACTTACGGCGTTTTCCCATGTCCTTTCTTTTAATTAAAATCCAGTATCTTCCCAATGTCATTTAGGTTTTGTTGTACAGCAGGTACATATTAAATTTAAAACAATTTAAATTAAGTTTATAAAATGCTGGGCAATTTCTTATATTACTCACTAAAACTTGGTTTGTAATCAATGTTTCATAGGTCTTACCAAAAAAAGTCTTTTGAATATTACCTTCTTGTTGCTGTGTTTTCAATGCAAGTTGTGTATGAACAGGAGGGCAGGAGCCCCAGAGCTCCGTTGTCTCTTTGCTGATGATGGATGGAGAGGTCCCTCCAGCAGCACTCAGAGGTTCGTAGCTTTGATGGGAAACACTTGCAGGAGATGCCGAGCCCACAGGCATATCCTGGGCATTGAAGCAGGGCAGAGCAGACACATAAGCTGATGTTCATGGTCACAGCTCCTCTGTGTTGGCCTCCAGCGTCTAATCTTGGAGTTTGCGTTACACCAGTTCACTCCTGCAGATACCACCCACCCAAGAGCAGAGGAGCTGTCTCTGTGTGTGAGAGTTGCTATATTCTTCCACGTTCAGCTCAGTGAGCCTCAGACTCTTGCATGTGTCCCTGGTCCTCACTGCCCACCCTCAGCTCCAATCCAGCCTGCCCAAAGCCCTAGTGTCAGGAAGGGAACTCCTCCGAGAGGAGGCCAGGCTGCCCCACCAGCCCCGGGGAGAAGGGGAGGTGGTTGAAAACACGAGGGCTCTGTTGCAGCATTGGCCTCAGGCACCTTTTCCAAGGACCTGTGCGTGCAAAGGGGATGCCTGATGGGATTCCCAGATGTTCTGGCTCCCACTCTTGCCCATGGTTTCAAGTAAACACTTTGGTACCACTTCCCTTTTCAATTCCTGTTTCCCTTTGCAGGCACATGGACAAAACGAACCCACATTCCTGAGTCAAATGGGCCAACACAGCCAAACTGGTTGTTCCTTAAAATACTGTTTCCTATTCTTTCCCTTTTCTTTTTTTTTTTTCCCTTTCCTTTTGCATGTGTGTTGCTGTTTCCACAGCAATGACTAAATATTGACATGCAACATTCACCAAGCAAGAAAAACAAGCATGTGAATAAATAGGAGCTGAAACAGAGGGCTCTCCGGTGGCAGAGCTCGCGGGTCTGCTCCACACCAGATGGCAGCAAGAAAACTCCTGCTGCCCATCACCCCTACCTGGGCCATGGGACTGCACAGGCTGGCAATCCACAGCATTCAAACCCAGCTGCTGGCAGCACTGTGTGTGCCCGTACTGGGAATCTGATGCTGGGGATGCTACTGGGATAAACTGATCATCAGGGAAAAGCCTCTCCCTGTTTATCCTAAGAATCCATGTGAATAGTGTGAATTTACAGTATTTGTAACATCCATCCGCTTGCCTGCATTCCCCAGCAGGTGTTTTCATTGAGTTACTTTTTAAAAATGTAAAGCTCAGCTGAGATGCAACATCTGTTTTTCAGCAAGATCTTGATTTTTGCACAGTTCTACAGCTGGACTGGAGGCTGAGGGGGTTAAATGACTTGCTCAGGTTCAAAATGTTGGGCAGGGGCTTAGGTGGGATTAGAGCCCAGGATGCTCACAGCTTAGTCCTCGCCTTCTCTAACCACTTCTCAGCCACATGGCCTCTTTGGGTGCAAGGAAAAATTGTTCATGACATCAGGGTGTGTAATTCTGTAGCTGCACGCACCAGCAAATGATTTGCCTAGAAAGAAATGTAATCAATCTCCAGTTAAAATTCAGCTTCATGTTACCCTTGGCATAGGATTCAGTGAGGTTGAGGATCACTGTGATGAGAACAGCTCAGAGAGCAGGAGATCCATTTCGTGAAAGATGTCAGGGTCTAAAATTTGGTTTCACTCCAAGCAAAAATGAACACAGAAGATGTTGCAGCTTTCCTCAAAGTCTGGTCTCAACTTCTGCTCAATGCAATACATAGATTGTGTTCCATAAGCCTTTTATTTTCTGGCGTAGTTTCCAATCCTTGTCTCATTTAGATATATATTTCTGAGTGCATCACAATTTTTTCCACATCCTTTTGAAGGATAGGGTCCAAGAGCAGACAGAATATTCTTGCAGTAGTCTCACTAATTCCTCCAGCAAAGATAATATCATTTTCATTTCCCCCGATAGTATCTGCTTTTGAGTTCAGATGCTCTTTGCCATAGTTTTGCGCTGATGTTTCTGTGCTCCCTGGGTCCCTTCTAATGTTTTTAGGGCTTCACATCTTAGAAAGGCATTTTCATACTGGCTATTTGGTTTTTTTCATTTGGTCAAATTCAAGTGCATATTGATTAAACGAGCTGGAGCTCTGAAGCAGTCTGTGGAGATGCTCTTCATCCTTGTTACCAGCTCCCACACTCACTGGTTGAGCCAGTTCTAGGTGTTATCCCTCCTTTAATTTACATTTGGTGCAATATCCTTAACAAAGAAACTGGCCAGTGTTTGGTCAAGAGCAGCACCTGAAACAGACCCATCTCGTTACAGTTCCTTATTTACATCTATTTTGTGTTCTATCCATTCCCTAATTGTAATCAACTTATAAAATTCTACACTGCTTTTTAGAGTGCTTACTATTTTTATCAGAATGCCTTGCAGACAAGCCTTACAGGAAACTGTATTATATCAACACAAACATTTATATTAATGAAGCTTGTAATTCCATCAAAAAACAATGTAGCATTAGTTTGGCAAAACCTGTTTTCCACAGAACTATGCTGACTGGCATGAAATATGCTACCTTTAAATTCTCCAGTGCTTGTATCCAGTATCAGTCTTTCCACAGCTGAACCCAGAATCAATATCAGATTAACTGAATTAATACCACCTGGGGTTTCCCGTCTACCCCTGATCAAATGTTGGCACAATTTGCAATTCTCTTCAATCTCATTGGAACCTCCCTCGTGTTCCAAAATTTCCTTAAAACCAACAGTAGCAGGTCATAGAGCTCCCACTTCTGCTGACCTTAAAGCACTTGACTGCTTCCTGTTGAAAGTTCTCCCTGGATTTGGATAGACAGAGAGGATGTCGTTATCACTGAAAGATATAAATGTGCCACTTTTCTTTCTTTTCGAATTCAGAACAGGAGTTGGTGTTTATGGGTGCTTCCTGACCCAGGGACTGGTCATACTTGGCTATGATGGGGCTTCTTATTTCTTGATATTTTTTCTTGGTTTTCATTGTCAATCTTACTTCGAAAGGAAAGTTTTATCTTCCCTCTCTCCCAGATATAAGGGCCAATAACACCAATTAACTGCACTCTTCAGAGTGCACCAGTAAACTGGAGGGGCTTAGTTTCCCCTGCAGTTTGCCTTTGCATAACCCTTATTAAGCATATGTTTAAGTACTTAATCAAGATCTGAACAATCTCTTAACTCCAAAGGAGGACACCAGCAAGTGTTGAACTGTCATGGGGAACAAGTGGTTCTTTCTGCAGAACTTAATATCCAGTGTCTGTGCAGAGCGTGACGTTGTATTATCTGATCTGAACTGTGCAAACTCCATCCACGGGCTTCAGGAGAGCCAGGACTCGTGCTTCAGTTGCTGTTACTGAAATAGATCTTACTTTATGTAGTAAATACTTACTTTATATATGTCACTTTGAATTCTTCATTTCAGGTACAGATGCTTGTGAGCAAACATTTTGTCTCACTGCCAGGTCTGTGGGTTCAGACAGGTATGGAGGGCTGTAGAAGATTTGGCTGACTCACAGAAACATTTGTTTTCATCCGATAACCAACATGGAAGCCCAGTATGCAAAATTGGGTTCTGTTGAGTGCAGAGAGTAGTTTTGTGTAACAGGAAGTTTTAGGTTTGCCAAGCCAAAGAAGCTATCTCAAGCTTATCTCATCCGTCTGATCATATTTTTCACTGACAAAGGCATGATTCTCCTTTGTCAGCTCATGCCACGGCAGAGACCATCCGCAGAGACTGCGCAATGGAGAGAGTTATGGCTCGATGCGGCTTTGCCTTTGTGTTGAACAGGGCTATAGGTGATGCCTGTTGAAAGCTTACCCAGGCTTTGCAGAAGTGTGAGCCCTTTCCTTAATCTGTTCCTGAGCAGAACCTTTGCTTCACGCTGGTGTTACCCAGACAAATCTCTGACTGTGGATTATTTGCTAATGATAGTGTGTGATTTGCCACCTTAGACCCACAAAGGTGTTTTGCTCTGCTTGGCTGGTGGCATTATTTCAAAAGGGAGGATATCCAGAATTGTTTGCTAATAAAAGTCATTGATAATCATGTGTGTAAAGTTCCTGAATTTTCTGACACTTGCCAGTGTTTTCACATTAAGCCAGGGGCTGTCCAAATTCTTGTAAGTAATAAATCAAATGCCTCACCCTTCACACAACAGCAGAGCCAAGTTTATTGAATTAAATTTTCACACGGTGCCTATTCATCTGCCTGTGGTTGGGAGCCATTCAGGCGAGCGCAGGCATCCAGGCAGCAGCTGGCGAGCCGTTTGCAGCCTGGGGTGCCCACTTACCATACCCTCTGTGCCCAATGGTATCCTTGATGCCTCTGAGAATGGGCTATGCACAGGGCAGAAAGAAGCCAGCAACCAACCTAAGGCTGCTCTCTGTACCAGCCAGAGGTGGATTTAGGCCATTCCTCTGCTTGCAAAGAGCTTGGCCACCTGATGGCTATTACCAGACCATTCATCTGAGGCCGTAAGTCCTCTCGTCCTTTGTGCGACTCTGTACTCAAACAAAGCAAACTGCCTGCTGCATCCCGTAAAGCAGACTGCCACAATAAAGATTTAACAAGAATATTAATGTCATTGGCTAGAAAGAAAGATGCTGTCTAAATGATTATTTTCCTTGAGTATTTTAACAGAAGTTTTAGTTCAGCGTGAAGAGCAGCTTTGCCTCCTTTTATAAGAATTGGCAGGAAGAAGTAATATTTTAGCTGACGCGTAATCTATCTTGACTCTATTGCTTTTTTATTGTTTGTCAGAAAGGCCCTGGGGGTAAACATTATTTCTTTGTCTGTTTGGGCCCTGGCTTTGTGCCAGGGATACATTTCTCACACCAAGCATGTTTCTGCATACCGGTGGGGGATAGTCTGGGTGAGGACAAATTACCAGCTCCGCACACAGGCCTCTCAGGTGCCATTTACACATCTGTGGAGAGGTCACGGGAGCCAGAGAGTGTGAGAGGGAAGGGGCTGTGGGGAGCTTCCCAAGCTCCCCTGGAAGTTGTCAGCTGGCAGTTTCGGCACAGCATCTCACAGCTTGCTCTGTGGAAGCCAGCACCGAGGGAGACAGCCAGCCAGACACTGGTGTGTGCGGGGATGAGCCCCAGCAATGACTTAGCAATGATTTGCTGATTCAGGTGAAACAAATTCTCTCACTTGATCTGCTGCAGCATTCCATAAAGAAAAAGCTGACTTAGATGCTCAGCAAAGCTCTTGAGGTTTGCAGTTTGGAGAGTTGTTTCCTGAAATGCCGGCTCTGTAGTCAGTTTTCCTGGGACGCCAAACACACAGCAATTGCCTAGCACGTTTGTTATCATCCGCACCTAATAAAAGTTTACAATTTTACGCCCTCCTCTGTTCCACCATCTCTCTATCACCTCCTCTGCAAGTTGTTGAGATGTTAAGTTTGTGCTTTTCTGGCCTTTTCAGTCCTCGGGGCTCGTATGGGCAATTCTCTCTCTTAAACTGAATGTGAACATCCCCAAGGCAGGAGGTTTCCCAGTCAGGAGATTACTGTAGTTCTACTGCTGAAATCCAGACCAGTTTTCATCTTTCAGTGCTTCTACCACTGAGGTAGAGACCGTTTGGTCAGATTTGACCAATGTAAATATTTCTCTTCTATGTGGCAAAACCAGTTGTTCTCACTCCTGTCTTTAAAATGGTTTCCAGACTAGGTTTGGTTTATACCTATTGCCAAAATCAGGTTAGTTCCTGATGTCATGTACTGGACTCATTGGTATTAAAGCTCTTATGCTTGGTCTCAGCATCAGTATCGTGCAGGTGCAGGCAGAAATCCCAGAGAACAAGTCCCCAGAAGGTGTCAACTGCCCAGCCTTCTCTGTAGACACTGGATCTCTGTACAGCAGAAGACCCAGAGTAGAGTATCTCTCAAGTATCTATCTAGTACCAAGAAGTGTTAGGGAATAAAAACATCTTCGGTTATTATGAAGCTCATACTGCAGCTATGAATATTCTTCATGATTTCTGTTCAACTCAGATTTTTTTCTAACAAAGTCATTTAGGAAAGGTCCTCTCTTTTCACAATAGAGACAGCAACAGGCATTTTATTAGAATGAAGGTGAAGGAACAGGCATGACTACTGTGCAGAACGTGGACAGTCATCCTTCAGACCTGGGTTCAGTTCCTGCTGTGCCACAGACCACCCCTGCCCTGTCCTCTTGGCTGTACGTGGTGATTCTTCAGGGCAGCAGGTCATTAAGCCAGTATATGTAATATATGTATGTAATATATATATGTGTAATATTTGCTTAGATCCACCTATAATCTGGTTAGAGGTGTCTATCTCATGGGTGCCCTGTGCGTTCCTCCACTACACCCTGTCGTGCTCAGCTGCCTCAGTCCAGTCCCCCTTTACAAGCTGCAGTGCTCTGTGGAAGCAGGGATGATGCATTCCTCCTTGAAAGCAGGCAGTGATGAGAGTTAGCAGGAAATGGGCCTTTAGAACGGGGGGTTTCCTTACATTTCTTTTAGTAGATCCATTAAGCTTGCTTCCCCCACATCTGGCATGTTGGGGCCTTCTAATCCTTAAATCAGCTATAAGAGAAAGAATGGAAAAGGAATTGAAATTACAAAGGAGCTCCTCCTTTTGTAGGGGTAAAAGCAAGGAGAGTGAAGTAGGAACAGACTTTAATATATTTGCTCTTTCAGGGATGGGTGCAACTACTGGGCTGTTGTTTTTGTTGAAAGCTCTGGGGGCAAAGAGGTTTTTGTGAATGTTTTACAAGTCTCTGGATGACGGCTTGAAACTGCTGCAAGAAATGTGATTCCTGGCTTAGCAGACAGGTTCTGCAAGTCAAGCTTTCTGTTTATTTTAATATTTCAGGGATCCTTCAGTGTGTGTCACAGGGACAAAAAGAAAGGGGGAGACTCCTCCTCCTGCATGAACCCAGCCACAGAATTGTCTTAAAGGTGCCGAGTTCCTGCAAGCCACGTGCCAACACACACTGTCCACTCCCCAGTCCGACCATCTCAGCAGGGAATTCCTGCTGGGCCAGCTCCATGGCTACACCTGGCTGTGGGCTTGTACTAACACCATGAGTATGCTCAACCTAAATCATAAGCTAGAACTAAAGGACATCCTGGTGATGGGTTCTAATCATCCTCCAAGAGAAGTGAGAGAAACCCTTTGTCCAAGACAGGTTTAAAGCTCTGCTGGTGGCAGTTGTATGTAGGAGCGTAAGGAAGGGTTCTGTACTGGGGAAGTGGGGGGACACACTGGGAGTCCTCTCCATGTCTTGTGTAGGTGATCTCCTGAATCAACTACTTAAAGACTCCAGAGCCAACTGTAAGAATGTAAAAATATATAACTTGTAGCTGTAAGTGCGTCTGTCTGTTTCTAATGTGTGTAACTCGCTGTGAGGACCACAGGGGGTTTGCTCCGGTGACCGAGGCTGCAGCACAGGAGAGTGTGTGTCCCAGAGACGCGGCACTTACCTGTGGACAGCCCAGCCTGGCAGAGAACGTTCCCACAGGCATGTTTTCTAGAGCTGCTCATGAAGGCTGTGGTCAGACAGCTGGTTACATGGTGGGCTGCGTAGGCTAAACTGACCAGGCTTTGCTGTCCGGATCCTTGAACTATTTTAACAACAAAAGCCTGGGGAGGCTTTTGATGATTCCAACCTTTTGGTTGTTATTTCTCTGTATTTGCAATTAAGTGACCAGTGAGCTTCTCCACAAGTTTCTCTGACTTTAAAATGGCTTTCAGAGGTACAAATTATAACTGGGCAGTCGGCTGTGGAGTCTGCATTTGTATCTAAAGTGGGAGAGTATATTTTCCGAGGAATTGGTTTATTTTTGTAAAGATGTTTGTAAAAGATATGCTGTAGTTGATGCCATCTGAAATATAAAGTTGTGCTTCATTCTCAAAGAAGGGCAACAATGAAGCACAGACCTCTTAGACAGGAAGGATGAGCCAGTGAAACTGTGATTTAGTTTCCTTCACCTTTTGCCAGCTCCAACCATCTCAGTGCATCTCCGTGGAGGAGGTTTTACTTTAGGGCTCTGAGCAATGGAAGGTGCTACAGGGGCTCTAAGGGGGAGGAAGGTAGATCGGAGTGAAAGGAAGTGGGAGCATTGTCCCTGTCCCCCAGCCAAGCCCATTCCTCCATGGCAGTGACTGATTGAACGGCACTATGATAAGGACAGAGGGGAGTTGCAGTGTTTTGAATAGCAAGCGGAAATGCCTTTAGCCTTGATTAATCTCATTGAGTTCCCAGTTTGGAAGGGAACTGGAGGGCAGACCTGGGAATTTTAGTCAAGCCAGGGAAAAAGGAATCTTTGTTCCCAACAGGTAATTCATTTAATTTTACAGGAATGTTGATGCTTTGCACCTATAAGTGCGCCTTTATAGCCCATAAAAACTTCCCTGATGCACAGATGGTTTGCTCTTAGAAAAACAAGGAAAAATGTGATCCATTTGGTTGAAATAAGCCTCCCTGCTGAGGAGAATTATAGGACAATAGAGTAGAAATCTGTGAAACACATAATCCGTAACCACGGAAAAGCAAGAAGTTAACAGAGCTATTTGTCCAGTGATGTCTTTTTCATTGAGTGTCACATTTTAATGTATGAATATCCTTCCTAGAGGGAGCAAATGCCTTCATTGGGTTTCCAGGGTTGAGGACAACTGAACAGTTTTGTCCTGAAGTCGTTAGACATACCAGTGGTTCTTGTCTGGGCTTCAGGGGGAGTTTGGGTGGATTGACACAATATTGGAAGGTGGGATTCAGCTCTGATTTTCAAATTTTTGCTGAGATCCGGCAAACTGTTTGCAGACTTCAAAGAAGAGAGTTTTGCACATCAGCTCATGGAAGAGGCTGCCAAGAACAACACTTTACCTCTGGGATTTACATATGTATTAAACCATTTTTAACACACCCCTGTGCAGATTAGTAGTCTGTGTATGAGTGAATGGATGACGGCGGAGCAGGTACCCCCTCTGGCTCTCGTGCCGGGGTTCTTCTGATGGCACTAAGAAGAAAGGGAGGTGTTTTGAGCAAAACTTGGATATCCAGAGATGATCAAGAGAGGATATTTAAGGTCAGGAGAGAGCGTATGCCCACCTGTGACACTGGATCAAGCTCAGGGCTTGGCAGGCAGCACAGGTTTGATCAGCCCAAAGCTCGCTCCAGTCTAGGTCAGAACCTGAGCAGCCTCTGCATCCTTCATGGGCCAGAAGTATGCAAAAACGGTCCAGCCACTTTGTGCTCCAGCTGCCCTGGCTTTGCCAAGCCAGGGGCTCTGCACTGCAGGACCGAGACACAGGCTGTCTAGACTGCACGTGCAGGATCATAGGCTCTGATCTGGGAGTTGGATGACAACATTTCATAGAGGCAATATAATATTTTCTCCGTTGCCTGATAGCAACCGCTCCATGTCGGGAGGACCCTTGTGGGGGCAGCTGGATTCCTGTGGGGAAAGCTGCTGAGACGCTTTGGGGGATTTCCTGTGGCGTGTGGGAGCTCAGCGGGCTGCCCAGAGCCCGGGCTCCTGCAACCACAGCCCATCCATCAGCACTTCACCCCATGTGTGATTACAATGGTTTTCACCACCCTCACCCCTCTCCATCACATGTTTATAATCACCGCCATTATTCTAGAGTTACAGAGCAGAAGCACCCTATGCAAATCAGGGATGCCAGGGGTCAGCTAATGAATTGGTTACACCCTTTCCTTCCAAAATAATCCCAAGCCTTTGGAGGGATACTCGCCATGCACCGTAGGAAATGCAAATGCAGTGAAACCCACAAAGAGCTGAGTCACTTTTTTTTTTTCCATAGCATGGATTTGCCCTAAACAGCTGAGTTTCAGATGCAGGAACATGCTGGGTTGCAGTGAAATAATTTTAGGAAGCTTTGCTTGATCTCACAGATACATCCCTCAAATCTCACTCAAGAGCTGCAGGCTGGGCTCCTGGTTCTGCACCCACGGCAGCAAACCCATTGTATCTCCCATTTTGCCTTAGTTTCCCCATCTGGAATCTCTAGTAATAGTAAAAAACCCTTTTCTCAGGGCTAGGCAGGCCTGTAGTGCCAGTACAATCCCAGTAATACTATTGCAAATAAAATGGAGGAAATTTTTGTTTCTTGAAATTTTAGGAAAGTCAGTGCTTAAGAAACATAGCAGGAAGAAACCATTCCCATCTGCCTCCCCTCTTACTTGTGTAGGAGAAAGATAACTAAACCTAACACGTGGCCTCTGGGATGGTATCAGGACATATTACCCATGCCAACCTCAGCAGATGTGTCACCACACAGTCCCCAGCTGAGAAAAAAGGGTCTGAGCCTCAGCGGTTTCCTGGCTCCTCGGTAGAGCTGGGGTTTGCAATATTGTCCCCATTAGCAGAACTTGCTGCTGAGGTCATACTTGTTATTTCTGCTGAGCTTTGTCATCACCCTCCTGTTCCTGCAGCACTGGTGGGTGAGCTCCTGTCCCAGCTAGCTGCATGGGGAGCATAAGCTCTGTGGTGAGAGCTAGGAGGAAGGGCTGCCCGACAGCAAAAAGCTCCAGGCTACCAACAACGACACACAAGATAGTTGCTAAAGTTGCATGCAAATACCACCCAGGCATCTGAAGCCTTTCTGTGGCATCTGCCCCTTGCCATGGACCTCAAACACATTGTTCTGGGGCCCCACCAGTGTGTGTCCCAGTGTGGACAGCCACTCAGCTGTGCCCTTCCCTGTGCCTTGGTCCTGTCCTACAGCTCCTGGGCATCTCCATTCAGTTTGCCTGTCTCGCTGCCCAGCCAGAGCCCAGCGTGGCAGTGTAGGCTGCAGCCACTCCACGGGTAGCACAAGAGGGTCTATGGTCCTGCTGCTTGTGCAGATAAAGCAAGTTCCTGTAAGACACGTTCTCTTGCCAGAAAGGTAGGAGACACTGCTCAGGACGTATTAAACACATTCAGTTAATTTATGTGAACTGGCACTCTGAAAACTAATAAAACCAGTTAATGCTTTCACTTGCATATGATTAATGGCAAAGCTCTCCATCATATATCATAGACCATGCTCTATCTGGGACAAAAATATACAGATTATGGGAGAAACTAGGAATTAACAAAACACCCATTAACTGAGCTAGAAATACTCTACCACAGTCCTGTTGTAAATCAGAAAATCACCCTGTGATGTTTCTCCCTGGCTCTTTATGCATTGGGCTGTTCAGAGCAGGACAAGGAGACAAGAGCAAGAGGGTTCCTGTCTCCCAGCTCTCAGGCTGGTGCCTGCTCAGTGCAAGATTCTGGTTGGACCCGTGGTATCCATACTGCCATCTTCAAAGAGCTTGTGACCACAGCAGGGAAAGTCAGTAGTACTAGGCTGTCTTCCCTGTATTCACTGGTTCTCCTCTGCATCTTCTGCGTTCCCTGGCTGGAAGTTTGGGGAAGTTTGTATACTTCTCAGAGGGCAATTAACTTGCAGTAATATTTAATACGTTTCCAAAGATGCAAAGAAAGGGAGCTTCCCCTCTCAGGACAGGCAGGATGCAAGGTACAAAAGTTAGATTAAAATTGTTGGAGTACAGGTCACCCTGGGCAGATGCACATTTCCAAGAAGGAAGGGGTCAGCTCCTCGGAGTCAGCGACCTGGAGTCACTCTGGATCACAACAGCTCATATTCTCCCAGTGCTTGTCCCGCCTGACACACAGTGCCCATCTTGCTGTGGACATTCAACACATTGATCAAAGCTTGCCTTCCTGCCACTTTCCAAATAGGTTTATTTCCTGACCCAGGCAACATCACTGGGGCGGCAAGAAAAAACACTGGCCAACAGGCACATCCTTTGCCTGATTCTCAGAGGGCCAGAGGCAGACCTTGCCCAGCAGGATGTGGGGAGCCAGGGCACTGCGACTGGTCACCTGCCACCAGCAGAAACAAAACAAAAAAGATGCTTCACAATGGTGAAAAATAAAATAGAGAGCAACGAGGGTATTTATGTCATTTCCTGATGGGCCATCCTAGAGCATGATAACAGGATGGGGTCCCACTGTCAGTTCCTGGATAGCTCAGGCTATTTCCCATAACCCCAGTGACTAAATAGGGCCGTGAGGGGAGCCTGAAGCCGGGACGCATCCTGCTTCCCCATCCAGATTTCCCCAGGCACCACAGCCGACACCTGGTCCGTGCAGGAAGTGAGGAACCATCCTGGAGGGGTTGGATGCACCCTGGGAACCACAAGCCTTGTGTTGGCTTTGAAAGAGAGGCAAGAGAGCAAGTGAAAACATCCAGCTTTGGCTGGATGTATTTGCCCTGCAAAGTGGCTTGGAGACCCCTTCCCACCCACTCCCCTTGCTCGTCAGGGCATCGGCAAGGCGTGTGGATACAGCACAGGGTCCAACCACAGCTCCACCAAAGCCCAAAGTCCTTGCCCTCACAGCACAGTTACTTGATGGATCATCTGGAAAGACAAACCCCCTAAAGCTTTCTAAGGATTCAGATAAACCTCTTATGGCCCATCAGGGTATCTCTACTTGACATGTTCCTCTGGATCATGTGCTTAAGTCATCCTTTTCTATCTCTTCTTTCCCATTCTGTGACTTGCTGCTGCTGTTCCATCCATCCTTAGACAAACCTGCCTATTGGCTCCACCGAGATCCACAGTTTCCTTTCCCAAGTGCCCATGATGAGCCCTTCGCCTGCTCCTGGAGAGCCTCAGCCTGTGTGGAAATAGATGCTAAAGTTGCCTGGGACCTGGTCACTACCTAAGACATGCTTGGTGCCAGCTCCCAGTAGTTATTGAAAAAAAATAATCATCTAATTTCAGGTGAAGGTAGCAGATATTGAGAGAATTTTTGCAGGGGCTTTACGGTGTCCAAAATTGGAACTTCTTTTTGTTAAGACATGTCAGCTGAGGTTTTAAAAGGTCTGAAGTTATAATCTGGTGCTTTAACCATATGATAATGCTCTTCTTGAGTTTTGACATGGATGTTGTTGTGTGGTATTAACTGAAGGGGAATTAGGTGCTACTTCAGTCATTCAAAAACGATCTGCTTCAGAAATGAGCATGTGTCCCCTTTGCTCCCAAATCACATAGTTCAATACACTCATAAAAATTTGCAGCCAACTGTACAGCCTCTTACAGTAACAGAAGCCCTTTACTAGCAATTTTGACATTTTAATAGCTGCAGAGATACTAGTAAAAAAGTCAGAGAATACTTTTGGATTTTGTTATTCTCTGAAACACCATTCTCCTGAGGGGCACGTACTAGAGGACTAATGAGGTGGTACTAGTTATGCCATTAATAAAAGAATAAAAGGCAGTTTGTTTGTCCCCAAAACTAAAGCCAGACTGTCAGACACAGGTTTTTTCCTGTGCCACAGGCTGCAGACCAGGCGCTGTGCAGAGAAGATGCTCCATTAGTCTGAACCTCGGCAGCAGCACTGAGCTTGGCGGCTCTGTCCTGCAAGAGGATTTCCATCCCTTTGAGAGACAGACATTTTTTGCCTCATATATGATGTAAAATCAGTTTCATAATACAAGCAAAATCTACCATAATCTCTTCATGCTCGGTGCTTATTTGAGAGCCAGCTGCAGCTGTCACAGCCTAATACTCTCTGCTTAGGGTCCGTGTGTGCACAGCTGGCCCCGGCCCAGCACCTGCCCGTGGCCCTCAGAAGCCAGCCGGGATCCCCCCGTTGGCTCTGGGCTCTGGGACTCCACTGCTGGTTTGATTTTGAAACCCCTCATGAAAAACGTGCCGAGGGGAGGCTGCCCTATTCAGAGCCAGCCTGGTTGGATTATTTGGGCTTAGAGAGCAAAGTGTCAGGTTTGCGTTTAATGAATATCTCCATCAATCATCCCCGCTGCCCATGGAATAATTACCTTGCAGAGCCCTCAGTGGCAGGTAAAGCACTTGGCTCAGGACACAGAGCAGGCTTTATTAGAAGCCCCTCTGTAATGTTTGTCATTATTATCATTTGCCACCAATTCCATGCATGGTTGGTACTTTGCAATAGATGGCTATTTATTCCTTCTCGGGGGCTGCTTCAGCAGGTACCTGACATTCCTGTGGTGTCCTGGTCCAGGGGTGCTCACCCCAACCTTTGAGGCATATAAACAAAACTTGCCAGAAGTGTAACTTCTCTCCCCAGACGCTGCCCTATTTGGTGAAGTGCAAACAAAACCATTCAAGTCCTTTCAGTGTCTCAGCTGTCTCAGTGTCTCGGTTTTGTGCTCACATACCCACGTGAGGATATAACTAGCTCCAAGAGACTGTCAAGAGCTGCAAGGGAGACAAGCTAGGCTAATTTTGTAAAGCTAATGCTTAAACAAAACCAAATCCATTCCCCCTGTAAGCTCCAGTGCCTGGAGTCATCTCAGCAATGAATTTGGCCCCTTTCACCTCTGCCCTTTCTGGCCTTTATCCCTAAGCATCAGTAGGATGAAATGCCCAAGCTAACAGCTTTAAAGGACTTTACAAGTTCAGTTTACAAGCTCCATAAAATTACAAATTCTCCCTCCCCACTGCAGAAGTACCTTGTAAAACATGTACTGTATTGTTTTGGTCTGACGGGTCAGGCAGCAAAAGCAAGGCAGCAAGCAGTGGAGAGAGTGTGTCTGGAACCAAGTGAGTCTCTGGCTGGGAGAGGAGAAAGCAGGAGGTGGACATGGTCGGCAGCAAGTAAAAATAATTCTCTGCCTCTGCCTCGTGCTCTGTGAAAGCCCAAGGGCTAGTTCCCCCTTCTGTTTCTCTTCTCTCATCAAGCAATTATTTGCAATGTACATTTTGGTCAGTTTGCTTCAGGGTGGGACATCCATAAGTGTCTCTGCACGTGCTACATCCTAACCCAGCCTCGGCACCCGGGGCTGTACCAGTGCTGTACCTGGGGCGGGTGGCTTCATCCTTAACTAAGCATCTGGCACCCTGGAGAAAACCACCAGGACCCGCCATGGCAAACACCTGGTGCTGGCCTGGCAGGGGGGCAGCAAACCACAGAGTCCCCTGCGCCATCTCGAGTAGTTCCTGCTGCTGATGGTGTGCCAGGGGTCTGAAGAGGCCGTGTGCTTCATCTTACTGTGCTTGGGTCTGGGCTGGATTCACAGAGGGACACCAGGTTTCCCAAAGTACTCCTCGCTCTCGGTCTCCTCAGCACTTACCTGCCCTGCGCCTTCTCGACTCCAACCGCTCCTGTTGGCCTCTGCCTCCTTCCTTCCCCAGAAAACCTCCTCTGCAGGTCTCGACACGGTGGGGCTCTGGATGAGCCTCAGCCTGTGCTCCCACCACCCCGCTCCAGCCTGGGTCTGTGTCCGGAGGCAGAGGCGGGCACGGGCAGCTTCCTGGTGGCTACTGGCCCTTTTGGCTGACTTCTTAAGTCCACAGTGGCAGTGCCAAGGTAGCTGCAACATTTTTCAGATGTTCAAGAGGACAGAGTTGATATGTGATTCCCCAGCTCACCCCTTTGCTAACTTTGGACGCAAACTGTTTACAAACAGCTGTTGTAACATCCCTGAGGTCCAAAGGAAAATACTCTGCTAGAGAGAAAAAGATCTTAGCATGGACTATGTCCAGGAATTTCACGAACAGAGCCAGGAGCTTGTTCAGATGTTTCCCTTCTAGCCTCTGGGTTAGCAGGGTCTGTGGAGATGAGAGGGTTTATCATTGGTAACAGCTGTGACTGGAGCAGGGCTGCGAGATGGCCTGGCATGGAGGACAGCCTTGAGGGAGGGTGGCCATCAGGGAGGATGGCCATGGAGGGCCCACCCTGGCTGCAGGGACTTGTGTGGCAGCAGCAGCCACCACTGCCCAGGTGATTGCTGCTTGGATGATGCGGGCTGTGGTGGCATCTCTGCTCCCACGGCCAAGCCCTGGGACACACAGTCCCCAGGGTGCTGCCAGGACAACACAGCCCAGCTGGCCACGCTCTGCCATGCCAAGGTGTGGCCCCTTGGCCATCCACTGTTGCTGGCCACCACTGACTGTGCCTGTGCCAGCCCTGTCGAGGGAAATGGTGCTGACCCCAACACCGAGACCCCCAGGGAAGGGGAGACGGGTTTTCTCTTCCCGTGGAGGAGACAGCAGTGCAAAGGCGATGGAATCTGTGACCATCAGCAAAGGCTCTGCCCATCTGAGCCCTCGGTGTCTCCATGGCTGGTGGCCAGGGTGGTGGACACAGGCCCTTTTGTGACCCAGCCCGCTGCCTCCCTCCTCCCCATACTTGCTCCTCAGGCTGCCACACCGTAAGGGTGTCATTCCCTCTGTATTTAAAAGAGAAACCCTCTTGTCTTCCCATCCCTTTATTCCATGAATCTCCCCTCTCCTTGCCCCTCTGCATTTTCTTTCCATCAGCAGGATCAGCACAAGGAGCTGCTTTCTCACCCTGCAGAAATCCGTTGCTCACCCACACAACAGAGGGAAAAAATAGCTTGTGAAAAAGAGGCAATCAGATCCCTCGAGCTAAATTTAAGTTTTCTTTTAAAGAGTCCCTCTTTCTGGAAGCAGTTTCCTGCTTTTTTAATTGGTGTTTCTGAAGGGAGAGAAAGAGGTCCCTGTTCCAGGGGTACTAAGCCCTTTAAAGATGCTTTAACTAACAAAGCAAAGATTAGAGAACACAGATCAGATGTTTTTCCTATCAAAGCCTTTTCTTTTCTTTCTTTCCTTTTTTTCCCCCACTGTGGATGTTTTGAGTCTCCTCTGGGCCGGGCTTCATTAAGGCTGTTAACTTCGTAGCGCTGATGTCTCTTTGCCCAGCTCACAGTTTGGGTGGCCTGAACTAAAATCTCCCAAAGGGCTCATTACAGGTGGTAGGCAGACAGGGCTGGAGCCTGGGCCACACCACATATCCCTGAGAGAAATGTGTTTCCCTGACCAAAAAAGCACAATATTATATTCTTAAAACATTCCAGCCCCGTCTGGGTGTTCTCTGCATGCATTCCTGTACGTGGGATTATTATTGTAGAGAATTTATAAAGTCATTCATTTCTCTGGAAGTGTATGACATGGGTTTTGGTTGAATGGGCCCAGTGCAAACTTAGAGCCATGTGGTGCTATAAAAACACAACAGTAAATAAATCAGCAGGGAGAATTTACACTTCAGCCTTCTGATTGTTTTTACATTCGGAGGCTCAGACTCAGAGCCAGAGTGTAAAATAAATACCTGTAGCACCGAAAATGCAGCGTCACATCTCTCCTGCTAGCAGTCAAACCAGCGAAGCCGAGATACGTGCAAAGCGAGGGTGTTTACAGCGAGCTTGTGGTGACCTTTTTTTTCTTTGGCTGCTTCCTATTTTTCTTGGTGATACCTCAGATCTTTATTATGGTATTGTTGGTCCCAGTGCTCCTGTGAGTGAAGGTTGCGTCAAACCTTCAAGGGTTTGAGTGCTTGATTTTTTTTTCCTGGGGATTATTTTTATCACAGCTCTTTAGAGGAAAAAAAAAAAAAAAAAAAAAAAAAGAAGAAATCACTCCAAGCTGAAACTTGCCAGCTCCTGGGTGTTACCAGGAGGAAATCACCCTTTTCATCTGGGAGAGCTGAGAGATGGGAGATGGACATCTGGGCTCTGTGTTTCCAAAGCCCTGACATTGCCCAGAGAGCTCAGGGTGGGAAAGCCCAGTCCTGGGGAAGAGCCACAAGGTCATCAAACCTGCCTTTGGTGGGAGCCAAACGGGGAGCTCCTCACCACACTGACCAGGTGACCCACCCTGTCATTTAGTGCTCTTCTGTTGGAGGAATTTCTGTGGCATTTGTCCCTGCATAATGTGAGAACATAGCTCAGTTGCAATCTCACCCATGAAGAAGCAAAGGGTGAAATCATCTTTGATGACATCAGATTGTTTTCGGAAAACCAAACTATTCTGAGACGGGTGGAACTTTCCTATACTGAAGTAAACCTTTTCCGGGCACAAAAACAGATCACAAATCCTGCGAGGCACTAAAACAACCCCTGGCTTAACCTTCTCCCTGGGAGCCCCCACATTGCTCCGGTCAAGTTCTCCTCTGCTGACCATTGCACAAAAACAGATTTTTGCTTTACTGCCAAAAAAGCACTAGGGTTATTTACCACCTCAGAACTGGGGCTATTGCCAGTTCTGATGGACCATTTCTCATTAGCAATTAGCATCTATCTCACCACCAATGTCTCCTCCAGGACCGATCTGTAAGAACACTTGATTTTACTTCTCAGACTGAAATCACCTCTTTCCACACAAAGAGATGCAGGGGAGATGTGCCAGTGCTGAGGGGACTCCAGGTGACCTGTGGCAGCACAGGGCTTTTGTAACCCTCTGTCTGGCTCTGTCCCACGGTGAGGGACTCTGGGACAGCCCCCCCTGGGGACAGCAGCAGTGACTCTGCCATGATTTCTAGCTCAAAGAGCCTGCCGTGCTTTTGTCACACTAGACAAAATAACGCTGCTCCTGAAGGTATCTGAGAGCATAAGAAAATGTGGAATTTGGCTCAGTTAAAGGAATATTTTACTGGCATTTGCATTTTTTGTATTTTCTTAGTGAAGCAAATCTCTGGTCTAATAAAAGGATGAGAATTAAGATAGTGTGGCTCCATGCCTTCAGTAAAAAGCAGCTGTTAAACACACACCCCTCGACTCCCCGGCGTGTGCAAGGCTGAATGGGCCCCCTCTTCGGGCAGGTTAGGACTTTGACAACTCTATTTTGGTGACTAAGGTCAGATTTAAGCCTGCAATTCAAATGCACGTGCAAAAATGTGAACCCAAACTGTGTCTGCAAGAGAGCTTGTTCCCACCATCATGCCAGTATCGTGGCTTGTGGTCTCTCTGAAGGTACAGACACTCTGAAAACTGGAAGCACATCAATCTCTGTGCTATACAAGCCAGATTCCTGTTATCTTTAATAAGGGATTATTTTTGTTAGCCAGGCAGTAGAGTTATTGGATAGAAAAATGGAAGTATTTTCCTCTGGTGGGTCCCAGAACGCCACCCTCCAAGAACAGCCCCCCCCTCCTCCCAGCCCCATCCCCAAGATTGTCCTCCGCTGTGCATACACTTTTCATGGGTGAGGAAGATTTTGTTGAGTTTTTGGGTAATGGATCCTCTATGCTCACTTGCTCACTGTTTGGATTGTGAAGGAGCCTTTCTAGCAAAGCAGTATTCAGTGGTGGTCTCCAGGAAAAGGCATTTCTTGCATTAAAAACAATAAAAGGCCCAATGTTTTACAGACAGATGTCCATCAACAGCTGGTGCTGGAGTGGGAAGAGAACACCGGATCTTCTCCATCGTCACAGTGCTGGGGCTCTGCGTAGCCACTTGTTTATTTAACAAGCTACATTATTAAACTGGACCTTGGGTTGTGAGTGGAAGCTCAACTCCCTGAAAAGCCACACAGACGCTTTGATCGTTTATAAAGACCTACTTGAGAGAATGTGCGCCTCTTCAGGGCTGCAGGGAAGGAAAAGGGCCAAGTCTGTATTTCACCAGCTTTCACTAAGTTGGGCCGTTGATTCAGCTTGTCTTTGACTCGGATGTCTTTGGATTTTGTCTCATTTGCAGACTTAGCTGTACCAAAATCATGCATTTGGGGCAGCAAGCCCTGTGGGGAGTCTGGGCACTCAGATGGGCAGAGGCCTCTGCCCCAAAATTCCCTCTACGGGCAGCGATGGCCCCTTACCCAGCCTCACCAATGCCACTTGCACTTGGCTTTGAGCCCTTCTCTGTTCCACCACTGCCTCCCCAGCCGGGCACTGGTTCAGGCTATACCAAAGCCCAGAAAGGCTCCCGGGGCCCCCAGGGCGGGTGAGCCCCCAGCAGCGCTGCTGCTGGGTACCTGTCCTCGGGCAGATGTGTGCCCCCCACACGGCAGCTGCCCCCTAACTTTGTCACAGCAGCTGTTTTCCAGGACATGGTGACTCTTCCAAATAGGAAGGGAACATTTTGTCCAGCTGAGACTGGCAGGCAGTTCAAATGGGGAAATGTAATTACCCACACTTAAATTTGGCCTTGAGGTGGCATCTGATGTCTGTGGTGAGTCCCCGTAGTGCTCGGTGTCAGCTGGCCCTTGCCACACCACCTCCCCTGCCCCTTGGAGGCAGCACGAGCCCTTGAGAGCAGTCCCGTGGCCAAAGATGCCCTGATAATTCAAGGCAGAAGAAGCTGAACCAAGACTTCCAGAAATACACTGAAAATCTGGCTTTGCCACAGGCTGTTCCTATTCTCCCATCATCTGCAGGGACTCGGGGGAAGCACTGTGGGGGCTGCAGGGGGGCCTGTCCTGGGGCGGTGCTGTCCCACAGAAAACCTGCATGAAGTCCCTCAGTTTGGACCCCAGTTACTACCACAAAGCTCTGCCCCCCAAAACTACTCATCTTTTCCTGCTGGATACGGCACAACATATCCCTTCCCTGTCACAGCCTCCGGCCGGGCCCCCCCGGCACGGTGAATACCTGCCAGCTGCCTGCTGAGCTCACTAAGCCAAAAACCCGCTCTGGGCGGCAGCAGCTCCCGGGCCAGCCCGCCTCCTTCACCAGGAATGTCACACTTGGACTTGACAGCATCAGTTTGGCCACCTGCTAAAGCCCCGCTCGCTCCACAGAGCGGGCACGACAGGCTGCGGGGACCTGCAGGCGCTTTGCGGCGACTACGTGCCTCAGACAAACAGTTTTGCCAGAAGGCAGATTTTAAGTAAAGGAGCCCAAAGCTGACTCCCAGGCCGAAGGGGAGGTTTGTACAAGCCTTTGGGCACGGAGCACCAGGCAGAAAAGCTGTCCTGCACCAAGGTCTCCCTCTCCATGCAGCGAGGGGAGCGCTGCGCTCAAAGCCAAGCGGGTTCTTCTTCCTCCAGCCACCGACAGAGCTGTCCCTGCTGGCACAGGGACACAGGCACCACCCCAGCCCGGACCCGACTGGGCCCTTGTACATTTGTCAGAGCTTGAAATAAGGTGGACATGGCTAAAGCCTGGCATTGACGTGGAAGTGCTGTCAGCACAGCAACACCAAGAAAAGCACGGTTTCTGAGTGTTGTTTTGCAATGGCTGCATACTTTGATTGTTTCAAAAAGATTATACATTTGATTTTTTTCTACTGAGCCAATTTATTCTTTGTCTGTGTTTTCAAGAAGTCTAAAATCATGGCAGCCCAACCCAGACACTGGGCTGCAAATGTGATATCCCCAAAGCTGTTACGTAGACGTAGGTATCTTGGGCTCTACTCCTGACACGAGTAACAAAAACAAACACTTGGAACAGATACGTAGTTTTAACTAGAGGCCAATCTACAGTTTTAGGATCATAAACAGCACAATTATTATTTCTACTTGACTAACTTGTGTTCCAGTGAAACCTAAAAGTTTCCATTGTGTGTTCGCCAAGGTTGCCATTTCAGGTTGTCCACAAAACACTTCTGCTCAAGAAAGCAAAGAGAAAATAAGAAATTCAGACTCCAGTAGTGCACTGAGGCAGAATAATTCAGTGTTGGATACAAAGGTCGTGTTTACTCGCTCTGAGCCCAAAGTGAATCCTATTCCATATACCGGCTGCTGCGCTGGAACGGTTGCACTGGACAATTCACTTTATTGGATTAACTTTGTGCGTGAAGAGCCACCAGTGAGCCCCATTCTTGGGAATTTCTACTTCCCTTCACTAGACTGTGCTGCACTGTCTTACAGTCCCATATTTCTCTTTCTGTAGCTTTATCTTGATGAACAGCCCTCTGAATGCATTTGCTGTGTTGAGGAGCGGGCACTCAGCGCTATTTCGCCCCCATAGGTTCTTTCCGCCGGCAGCAGGGACTTGGGGAGCAGCTCAGAAGTGCTGGGACCGTTCACCAGAGGTGCTGCAGCACCAGGCAGGATGGTCTCACGGGGAAAGGAGCTCCCAGTAGCAAAAGGCTGATAACAGACATGGGATTTGGCACCGTCAGCACACCAGTTGCCTCCCATCAGCTGAGCTGCTGGAGCTGCTTTTCACTCTTGTACCTGCTCCTGGCGGTAATGCACCTTAGCTGGACCCTGATGAAGTGCACGCTTCTTGGCTGGCATTTCCAGGACTGACTTAACAGCAAAAATTCCACTGAGAGTCAGTGAGACTCAGGATGGTATTTTCAGGAGAGCACAAGCATTTTGGCACCTTGTGTCACATCTGCAGAGGTGTATAAGGGCTCCTGCTTAATGCAGGTAGTGACCAGTGAAACTATAAACCAGTCAGGAGGTCAGGACCAGTATTGCTCTGATTTATTCATCTTTAGTGGTCTTTGTTCTCTCTTTTTCCATGACTGACCTTCAGCTGGCAAACCTGTGGGTATTCAGCAAACTTAAATACTTTCTCACCTTTAAAATGGGGCTCCTCTTCCTAAATCACCACACTCCTTCTGGCAAGTAACCCATCGTGTATCACAAGCAGAGCCCCTGCATCTGCATGGAAATCAGTGCAGCCTCACTGATTCTTGACAGCTTCAGCAACTTCCAGCAGCTTACCCACAACATGAGCGATTTAATTATCATCATTTCTTCTGTAAGGCATTTAATGTCACAGCCAGGCATTGTTAATCACTGCATGCTCTCTACATGCTGTTTTCTCTCCTGTTTCAAGAGACCTTGCTGTACCTCTAGGAAACCCCACCTCAGAGAGCCCTGCCGTGGCCGTCCCCATGAGGTGGATTTGTGGCTTTCCCCAGAGGCTGAGCTGTTAATGGGGAAATCGCTTGGGCTCGGCCCCGTCGGACTCACGTGTCCATCAGCAGGCACAGGCTGCCACGGGCTCCCCGAAGCTTCAGGCAGATTTTCCGTGCGCTGCTCAGCTCTCACATAGCAGAGTGATGCCACACAGGGGTGCTAAAACTTCTTCTATAAAACATCTTCTTGCAAACCCCATTGTTCGGCTCATGGAACATGCCCCTCTGTCAGGAGGGCAGATCCAGCAAAGCCAGGCGGGGAGCCTGCCCCTGACCACCCAGGGGCTTGCCTTAGCCCGGGTCTGCAAAATGATCTCATACCTCTTAGACCACAAAAGTAGAAATAAGATGATTAGTGGGGAGGAGTGGGTTGAAGCTGGCTTAGAAGGGATCAAAGGGAATTTTCTGTTTATAGAGAGATATGATATTTTTTTAAAAAGAAATGCACACCGTCTCCGACTTGCTTTCCTTGTGAAGCCGGAGTTACCTGGTGGGTTAGAGGTCTCTTTGGATAAAAGAAAACTTAAGTCAGTCAAACCACTTGCTGAATAAATGCAGATCTTCTACAGTTATTTCCGAGACAAAGTAACGCAGACAGGGGATTTTCCTATCTTAGAGCATTAATAATCCAACAGCAAGTGCTGTCTGGTTGTGAATAAGCCAGTGCACAATATTACATATCCAATATGTAGAATTAATTTCACTATAATATGGCTCAGGGGTATTTTCCCCAGATCCCTTACTGTGTAGGTCTGTATACTTCATTACCTTAAAGGGGGAATTTGTTTCCTCACTGCTATCACCAACTTGGGGACCATGTCACCCACTGTGATGCTACTGTTTGCTGCCAGGGAAGGAATGACACCAATGGCCACCCCAGCCCAGGGTCCCAGCCTCCGGCCTCGCAGGGAGATGAGCTGGCCCCAGAGGCCACTCAGCAGCTGACCACTGCCCGAGCAGTAACGCGAGCCCTGGCAATGGCTACAGTCATAGACAAATAGTAATAAATAAGCAGCAAAGCACTGTGACTTGACAAGCCTTGGGCATCCCCGGGGATTTGTAATGGGATATGGAGGTTTTCACCTCCTGGTCTCTGGTTCACGTTTCAAATCCAGCCCTGCTCCGGAGTGACCAAAGGTCATTGCCAGGCTCAGTCGCCCGTGTGAAGACATAAATGGCCTCATTTCTCTAATTCCTCAAGTGAGAATGGGGGGAGGACTGGATTTGTTTGGGTTTTATGATGCTGGTGGAGCAGCCTGACAGAAGGCTGTCTGTGCACCTCCCCGTCCAGGGCCCGTCCCGGCCGTGCCTGGCACCCGGTCACCTGCCTGGCAGCTCCCGGGCCTGCGTGACGGGGGGCTGGCTCGGCCCTAACTGAATCCTGCTCCCCATTTTACTTTCTCCTTCTACAAAGCTAAGCAAGAGTGTACATTTTTGGTGCGTCTTCTGTACAAGGCCTGGGACGTTTGCAGAGCTTGCTGCGAGTGTGAAACTCACTGTTTAATCACAGATCCTCAGCCTGTCCCCAGAGCTTGGTCCTGGTCCCTGCAGCCCAGATGTCATGGGAATGCAGCAAATGGGTCCTTCTAAGTAAACCTTGCATGAAAGGCCACAGTATCTCCCTCACCAGCTGCACCCTGGCCCTCTGGGCAGTCCTGGAGAGCCTGGGCATGGCAGCTTTGATTTCTTTAGCGGCATCTCCCTTTCCTCCAAGCACCAGGCTGCAGCTGGGACCAGGGGAAGAGCGTTTATGACCCCTGCTCTGCCCCTGATTTGCTCTGCTGGAGGGAGGTGGCCGGGGCTGGGTTGTCCCCATCCCTGCGCCCTTATAGGACCACGGTGCTGGTGCTCACGCCTTGCACCAGATCTTTGCAGTGGCCCCTCCAGCCCACACATTTCTCATACCATTCATTGGGGTATGACGTTCATTTTCCCTTTGTGGAGATCACCAGAGCAGCTCAGGGCTGACAGACAGACCTGCATAGGTTTGCA
Source organism: Scolopax mira (assembly GCA_004320125.1). Lineage (NCBI taxonomy): Eukaryota > Metazoa > Chordata > Aves > Charadriiformes > Scolopacidae > Scolopax > Scolopax mira. The sequence continues at coordinate 65,635 of BJBW01002317.1, read as the reverse complement.
GATTGCTCTGGGTTCCCAGGACAGAGGTGTTTTATAAATATCCCCTATTATTACGGTGCTCTATTAATAACTGCCTTGGGGAACAATGAGAGCACGCAACAGCTTTGGTCATCCGATGCCATCCAGCCGAGCCTCCGTGGGGCCATGGGACATTCCCAGAAAAGCATCTATTTGGGGAAGTGTAGCATTTACACACAAGCCCAGGGGATGCACAAGGCCTGGAGGAGGCCTGGCTGGGCTGCCTGTTCCTGGCGACGTGCTGCCCAGGAGCACAGATGCTCCTCACCATCCCAAGCCTTCCCTGCACCCACTATGAGACGTGGCAGCATCCAGCCTGTCTGCAGACCTCCCCCCACGTCACTGCCAGGGATGCACCAGGGCTGTGACCCTGGGAATCAGGTCCTGCCTTTCCTCTTCCTCTGGCTGTGCCAGCTGAGCAGAGCAGGCAGGGAAGGAACGTGGCTTTTGGTAACTTTGGGTACACCCAGACACTCTTGTGGTTGCAGCTCTTACAAAATTTGATGGACTCTCCCAGGGACATGTCCTGCACATTGTCACAGCCACAGTGTCTGCATTGATGAGCGGTTCAGGGTGAGAAAGCTTTTGGGCAGCCTTGATGCACAATTAAAAGGCATTTTGGGGGTGAGGTGGGAGGTTAAAGAGGCTGATGGAGTGACCTAGCATGTGTCCTTCTGCCAGCCACTGCTTCCCACTCAGGCTAGAGATGGGGAGCTCACTGGGAACCCCCTGCCAGCCTTTGCTGATGCATGTGCTCCCAGAGTGCCCAGGTAGAGTGAGACATCCCTCCTCATCATGCTGGGGACATGGCAGCAAAGGCTCAGCAAAGGAAAATGAAGAAAATGAAAGGAGAGAGCCCAGCTCTCATTTCCCCATGAGAGGCACAAGGGAGCCCCACTTCTGATGGGTGTTATAGTCCCTGCTTGGGATCCCGCCAGGTTCACCAGGGAAAATGGTACTGGTTTTTTTTCACATTGTTCCTGTTGGCTGGGCACTTCCTGAGTCTTTCCAGCATCGTGGGGAAGGGGGGCGAGAGGAAAGCGGAACCTTTTTTATTTTCCTTCCTTTCACCATTTCTCTGCGATCACAAAAAGCCATATTGCAGCTAATTTTCCTGCCTCCGTTCACACGGGCATTTTGCAAGGGCACAGGAATTCCTCTATGAGGGACGTGGGCTCTTCTGATGCCCTGCGTCCGGCACCGTGCCTCCCCGCGCTCCCCGAGACACCAACTTATCAGCTTCCTGCACTCAGGAGCTTGGGGTGCAGCATCGGGCCCCGCATCCCACCCACTGCCCTGGCCTGTGGTGGCAGAGACAGGGAGTGGAAGCAGAGGCAAAGGCAGAGCCCACGGCCCTGGGACCTTTGCAGGGGCAGAGGAGGGGCCGCACCACAGGGCCATGAATCACCAGCCCAGAGCATCAGGAAGGGCGGCCATCCCTGTGGAGTCAGGGAACGGGATGGTGCTGAGAACTAACATAACTCACCAGGTGCCACTTACAGCTGCTGTAAAGTGCAGATCTGATGATCTCACTGACACTGCACTGATTTACCCGGCTAAGGAGAGAGGTCTAAAAATGTGAAGGGAAATAAAAGTTGCAGAGTTTTGTGCTCTCAGTTCATGAGCTGCTCACTCAGCAGCTGTATAAAGAAGTTGCAGAGCTCAGCAGGTACCCAAGGGAACTTTTTGCGTGATACGAGGATGAAAAATCTTTCAGTTCATCCCTTCTGGAAAAACAGAGGTTTTGCCTAACCTGAATGTTTCCAGGGCCCCAACGGCAGCGCAGCCCTACCCTCGGTGCAGGCAGGATGCTGCACGGATGCTCTTACTCATGGGAGAGTGTGTGTGGCCACATTGATTCCCTCTTGCCGTGCTGCAATTTGCCAGCAAGGGAAAGCCAGTGACCCCTAGGGTGTTTCAGTGGGGTCTGGGCTGGGAACAGGCCGCCTTCTTGACCGGAGCGTGATCAGAGCCCTGAGCCAAGCAAGGGGACCAGCTCCGAGCATCCACCACCCCCTAATTCCTCCCCGGTTCAGCTTTCACTTGCTTTCCCTTAGTAAGGACATTCTTTTTCTCTTTACCAACTGCAAAGCTGGGGAAACCTAATGCCAGTATTAAGAAAAATACTTTTCAAATTATCCTTTAGTTCCAACAGCTTAATGTCCTTACACATGCTTAGTGTGGAGTTTCAGCCTCATCTGTCTGCAGCGGGACAGCCCGCCCCGGTTGGGAGCAGCAGGACCCCTTTCATGTCGACGTGTCTGTCCCCTGGCCAGCTGCAGGGAGGAGAGGCCACGTGGAGCATCGGGCCCTCCCAGGAGGAGACTCCCGGGAACGGATCTGCACAAATTGCTGGTTGGGTTTTTTGGGTTGTGTCCACCCATGTTGGGAAAGATGCAACAGGTGGAGAGGTCCTTCTTTCACTGTGGGTGATGCTGCAGCCCCCATGTTAGCTCTGAGAGTGGGACGTGGTGCCCATGACTTCAGCGTGGGCACGGCCGTGCTTCATGCCCCGTGCGTGTACAGCTCCGAGCGCAGGGAAGGACTAACCCATGGCTGGGGATTTCGTGTTTGCCTGGCTGGAGGCTCTGCCATTGTCCCCTCGGGGTGGGAATGTCAGTCATGTGCCAGATGAGCCTGTGGAGAGCAGAGTGGTCGAGGCGATGACATCCAGGGGGTCTGTGCTGGCACAGACGGTCCTTTCAGAGAGTAACAGGACAGGCAGGAGCAAGGCTGCAAGGTGGTCTGCTGCTGAGCCCACATGAAGGCAGCCCTAAGCCGCTGGGGATGGCTGGCAGCTTCTCAGGTGCTTTCCCAGTTGCAGTGGTCAGAGCCCGCACCTCCGCATGGCACGTCTGCCTGATCCGGGGTTTTCTGGGTGAGGGAACACGTCACCCCAAAGCGGGACTGTCCTCCACTCCCTCTCTGCTCCCCCTCCTGCCCTCTCCTGCTCCACAAATAAACAGGGAGGTGCTGACAGCTGCCAGCTTTGGCCAAAAGACTTTTGACAGAAAATTGAAGCCCCCACTGCGAGGAGGGCGAGCTGGGGGGGCTGCGTCTTGTAGGGCAGCCAGGAGTGAGACTGGGCAGAGGAGGCTGCATTTTTAAAGTAAATTCAAATACTAGCCTGATGCTCACCTGAACAGGGAGAGCTGTGAAAGCCCAGCCCAACATTTAATTTCCTTTTCTCTCTTTTTTTTTTCCCTGAAGTAACTCATACATAACATCTGGCATTCATCTTTTCTTTCCTTAACATGCACGGCAGAAACCCTGGTGTGAGTCATGTCCATTTAAATATGGAAGCACATCATAAAACCTAATGGAGAGTCCAAGAGGTGAGCTTTTATGTGGTTAAAACTCATAGAGAGGTCAAGATTGTTTGGTTTAAACATGGGGGGTCATTCTGCGCATGAAGGTGGTCCTCTAAACCTTTAGAAAGGCTTGTTTGCTCAGCGCGAGAGCTCGGCTCAGCGCCCTGCGGCTCCCGATGACACTGTGACTGCTGCAGGGACCCCACCACAGCGCTCTCTGTCACCAAGGGAGGGGAAACATGGGGTGTGGGCCACATCCTGCAGCCGTGGGGAGCCCACGGCCTTGTGGAGGGGTCCCCAGCCAGCAGCAGAAGTGGAACTGGGGCTGTGCTGATGGTGGGGTTTTGGGGTTGTCACCTTGCTCATGGCAGAAGGCAGCGATGGTCACACTGCCTGTCCCACATCACTGGTGGAGCTTTGCATTGACCTGTTGCCTGTAGAACCCAACATGTTTTATAGCCAGGGAAGGGGAGGAGTGTTAACAATTCGTTTCTCCTTGTTAAACTCCGCTCTTGTTTTATTGACTCTGAAATAATTTTTGGTGGCCATTTATTACTACTTTATTGGCTAGTTTATTGTGACTAAGCACACAATAAAGCAAACCTTCTGGTCGGAGCTGATGTAAGGAGGGCGTTTCATCTCTGAATTCTTTTGGCTGATGTACATTAGCTTAAGCCAAAACCGGGCATCTGCAGCCCGTCTGAGTCAGATGGTCCCTGCCTGTCCCTGGGACAGAGTCTCTGCCAGTGGGCAGGGCCTGCCCCTCTGCTGCTGGAATAGCCCAGCTCAAAGCTTCAGGCTCCTCCTTGCTGATCCCCTGGACAGGGATGATTTTTTATTCTAAGTAAACAAGTCAGCCAGGGTTATTGACCCTGGATTATATCAATGTGGATGATGATCAGTGTAGCCAAGATCACATCCAACCCTCTCTTCAGCACAGTCTTTGCTGTGGCAAGTGCCAGAATCGATCCATCCCGTGTCCTCAGACACCTGTTCTGACCAGAGGCTGCAGACTTAGGATGCAATTAAAATAATGACAGCCAGGGGCAAAGTCCCTGACAACTTAGAGGCATTAAGCACTTAGGGTCTGCTCTGTGGTTCTCCCTCCCTCCAGCCTTGTTGCCATCACCGTAACAACATCTCTATTTACTCCTGATGTCCCTGGTCATCTAACTCTAGAGTGACGAGTGTCTGGACTAAGATAAGCCCCTTCCTCAGCTGTCTTTTGAATTTTCCACTATTTAATCCCCAGTTGTCAAATTGGCTCTGGATTGGATGATGGTAGCCTGTACAGTTTCCTCTGAGAGGGAGGGAGGAGGTGACAGTTTCTGCTCGAGACTGTCCCTCTGCCCCTGGGCTCTGCCCCAGTGTTGTACAGCTGTAGGGGTCAATGCAGTGGGACCAGCCTTTGAAGAGAATCAAGGAGCAGTGGCTGCTCCCAGTGGTGGTGGGGAACCTCCCAGGTAACCAATCTGCATATTCCACTCCTGACCCCAAAGTCTGGGGCCTGATACTCTTGCTGGGGGTCTCGGGGATGCCCTTCACACCTCCTGCTCCCTTCCTGCAAACCCAAGGGACAAACGATACCCTCATCCCGTGCCGACCGGCTCTGTATCCGCTGCACTCGCCTTTGTCCATCACCCGCCAGGCTCTGCTCGGGGAGAGCAAAGCAGAGCTGGGTCTCTGCACTCTGGCAAATCCGTGGTTTCTCCTCTGCTGAAGACATTTAAGTGCTTGGGAGAAGGTGCGATTTCATTTAACGTTCCTCTGTCCCGTCTCTCTCTGCTTCCTGCCAAGAAACTGTCAGTTCCAGCCGAGCTTCCCGTTTGCTTGTTCTTTGCCATACCATGAAGTCTGGGCTCAGTTTGTGGCTCCTATAACTGCTGGAAAACAAATCCATTCTGCCCTCGTGGCCCAGGGCTGTGCTTGAACTTCCCTGGGCCCTGAATTGGCTCCTCCACTATCTCTTCTCTGCCCCTGCTTGCTGCAAAAAGGCAGAGAAAATGGGATCTTGTGCTAATAAACAATCCAGGTCCAGGTCTTGTTTGAACAGTCATAAATGGCCCCTGTCCAGGCTGACTTGCAGCCTCTTGCCTTGACAAAGTGAGAGAAAAGTGGAGAAGAGTCTGTCAAACTGGGCTGTTTTTAGACCCAGACTCAAGCAGAGGGGAGAGAGTGCAGAGGACGTTGACACCCAACCCCTCTCTGCTCTGGCTTCTCAGCAGGGCACGATGATGGGATTTACCCTGTTCCCTCAGCCCCATTTCCCTGTCACTGTCTCTGCTGCCTTTATCCATTTTCAGGTACAAGGTCTGCTAGTCCTTCTGAGGCGTTTCCATGCAGGTCTGGCAGAGACGCTGCCATCTGTTTTTCATTTTGATAACTCCCCTATGGTGTCTGTTATCACCCAAGTCTCTATTAAGATTTATTCCTGTTATTGTAGCAGTCATTTTCCCCAGTACATGTGCATTGTATTTGGAGAGAGTCATAACCACTCTCCACATCCAACAGATGCTGTAGTCAGAGCGACTCCTGCTTCCATTTACCAGAGCCTTCTACTAATATGGGATTTCACCAATAACCACAAGTGCTGTTCACTCCCCAAGATTTCCGCACTGTCATTTCTTGATTGTGTTAGCGGCAAAAAACCAATCAGCACTCCAGTCCCTTGCAAAGGGAAGGTTTTGCTTGGCTTTGCTTTTCAGACAGCCTCCCATTGACAGTGGTGAGAGAGTCCCACTCCCAGTGGCTGGAGGGGGCTGAGCAAGGATGGGGTGTGCAGACCTAGGGTGGGCAATGGCCAATGTGAGAGGACCAAGGGGCTGGTTCCCCTCACTTATAGAATTTTATGAGGGTGGGTTGGGGAAGGAGATGAGATCTGCTGTACTTGGCATATGGATTGAAGAAGGGGCCAAGGTGCCTTGCCTGAGGCTGGGTGCAGCCAGGAGGGGTGAGGGTTCGCTGGGGTTGGTTTGGTGGCTTTGACTCTCCAGCCTCACCTTCTCGCCTGCCCAGCAGCACTGAGAGTGGAGGCTGACAGCAGGCCAACAGGAGCTACCTTGGTGGACAAGCAAACCCAGGGGCAAACATGCTAAGGACAAAACAGCACAGCTTTTTCCCTCTGAGACACAGGCTTCATCTGGGAAATCCATCCCTGTGCCCACAGCCTTTGCTGGGGTACCTCAAAGTTGCTGGGTAAAACCAGTTATAGGGCAGAATAGTGCTGTAACAGTGCAGTGGTGAAAAACAGGGGTGAAATGGTTTGTCTCAGGCCCAGTATCAAAACACCAGGGCACCAGCCAGAGACAAATCATGGTTCATTTTCCCTCCCAGCCTTTGCACCGGGACACAGGCATGGCCAGGAGCCTGCAAGCCAGCCAGGGATCCAGTGAGCTTCAGCAGCACCACCAAGATGAGCCGGGGGGGGGGTGTCTGTGGCCAGCCCCACTATGGCTCTGCCTCTTGGCAGGAGGGTATAAAAGAGATGTGCCCCCTCCCAAAGGCCTGGCAGCAACCCTGGCCTGGTGGCTGCTTTCCTGTGCTCCCCATCGCAGGCAGCAGAGCTACTTGGGCTCCCTAAGCTGGGCAGCCTGCCCGCAGCATCCACAGACCCTTCCAATTTGCCCCTCTTTCATCCCGTAGCAGTTTGGTCAGCTCGTACGGAAGAAAGGAGCTCCAAATGCTTTCCGGGCCTAATAATATCCATCAAAGCATTTCCAGGGCTGAGGCGAGGATATACACTGCAGCACGCAGAGCAGGAAATGGGCTCGGGATTTCCAAAGCTGCCTCTTCCAGCCAGAGCAAACCACAAGATCACGGGAGGACAAGAGCACTGCGCTCGTGGCTTTGTTTGCCCCAGAAGGAATTGATTTGATGAGAAAGGAAATTGGCTTTCTTTAATCTGTCCTTGTGCTAATTCCGCAGAGGAAGGCGTGAGACAGCTTGCGCTGGCAAGGAAAAGATCAGCCACTGAACCACCCCTCCGTGCCAGTCGGTTTGTGCTATTTGTGAGGATGGAGGTGTTTCCCAGGCCATGGCCCATGGGAAGCGCCCGCAGACCACAATGAGCCCTCACCTCCAGGGCCAGTGGCAGCTGGCGCCCCTGCAGGGCTAGGAGCCAGCACAGCTTCAGTTTGGCCTTGGGTATGTTATGGGTCCCCTTACACATGCGCCTTCCTCAGATGACAGGGGTCTTGCTACTGCCTTCACCAGGCACAGGTTTTCTCCAGCAAAAGCCAGGAGGAAGGAATTATCTGTGCTGCTTCTCATCTCTGGGAAGTTTGACTGCTCCTCCACATCTCTTTTCCCTCTCTCAGCCCAGTAGGACAAGACTGAGGATGTTCCTCATGCACCAGCCATGTGTGTGGGAACAGGTTAGATTTGATCGCCCTTTCCCATTAAAATATTCTTTGAGACAATCACAAGAAATTTTTAAAATCTATGGGGATGTGGTTTCCTGACCAGTTCCAGGCTGTCATTTCAACTTGGAATTAAGCAGTAGGAGGAATATGAGTTAGCTAAGATGCCATCAGAGAAGAGCTAGAAATGATGCAGTTCTATTCTATACAACAAAACCTAAAAATACAATGAATAAATTATACAAAAGCCTAAGCCAGGATTATCCTGGATCCCTTTCAATGCCAAACAGCTCTCCCAAGGTGACTAAACATCATCACTGTTGCTTGCACAGAAGGACACTGAGATACAACTAGCAAAGGGATTTAAAAGTACCCAGCGACCCTGGGTGCCCCATGTTGAACTTGTTTGAGGCACCACAGAGCCAGGAGTGGGAGCACAGAGCCTTGCTCTGCTCAGCTTCATTATGCTTAGTTAGTTAGTAGCACACTCTTGCCTTTAGCAGGGCTTGTGTAGGGATGACAAAGCCTATTGTAAGGGCTTCCTGGCATCTGGTGAAGTCCCTGCCCCTTCCTTTCCATGAGACTTGGGGTGCCAGGTCTCTGGCCAGGACTCTGCAGGCAGGAGCACACAGGGTGCCAGGCATATCGTGCCTGTGTCAGGTCGGGCCACCCTGACCACCGTGGCTGCCTGCTCAGCAGCCCTGTGCTCTGGCAGAAACAGTCTGCCTGGCCCCAACACCCACAGCAAAGTGTCTGTCTGGGCTGATGGGCTAGTGGAAGCAGGAGCCATGGCAACGGTCTGAAATCCTCATATTCCTGGGAAGAGGAATGTGCTGTCGTAATATTGGTGTGGGTCTGCAGGCAGGCAAAAGGGACTACTGCTTCTGCCTCACCTGCCCCACCACAACACTCTGAAAAGCAGCGAGGTGTCCCCCAAGGCATGAGGAAATAGCAAATGGAGCCAAGAACAGCCCACTGGTTACAAAATCCCTCAAGAACAAGCAAATCCACAAGTGGGTAAAGTGAGGAGAAAGAGGAGAAGGAGAAGGAGAAGGAGAAGGAGAAGGAGGAGGAGGAGGAGGAGAAGGAGGAGAAATGAGGGAAGTAGGATGGCAGGAGCAACACTGCTTTATTGCAGACAAGCATGGGCTCCGGGAAGGGTCCTGGGCTCATCTTCAGGTCTGGTCTGTGCTCCCAGAGACTCACTCTCCCATATGACTTTAACATGCTCTAGCTGCCCTCAGTGACAGCGCAGAGCCCGGTGCCTCTCAGCTGGACACGTTCCAGAGGGTACAGCTCCAGCATTGACGCAAGAGGAAAAATCTCCGGGATGGAGTTAGTCAGTTTTTATGCTGGATTGGATTTGAAGAAGCAGCTGACGTTGGCTGAAGCATCCGTTCCTTATGGTGCTTAGGTTAAGTTTGCAACGTGTCTAATGAAACACCCAGCAACACAGAGAGAGGATTTATCCCAGTGGGAGCCCTGTAGATTGTGCAGCCTCCTGTTAGCATGCTGAGCCCTGTGGTTTATTGTTTGTGTTAATTTGTTTGTGCTAACACACTGTGTTGTGTTAGCAATTAATATATAACATCATCTGCCACACCAAATCCCCATGAAAACATACAAGCTCCAGAGCAAGTGAAATTGAGCTGTTCTGTGCTGTGACAGGGGACAAGGTGGAGGAAGAAGGAATGTCAAGGGTATTTCACTTGGCCTGACAGAAAAGGGAAAAGTCCTTGCAAGGAAAAAGTCCTTACAGGATGGTCTACAGCAAGGCAGAGAGCTTTGGGAGACACCTCATCTCCTGACAGTGACTGAGCTCTGTAATGCCCCCCCACGCAGGACTGTGCACCATCTGGCCCCCCCCCGCGTGGAAGCGTATCCCCCCCAGCCAACCGGCGTGTCTGCGGCCGCTCCACGGGCACAAGGCACCGTGTGGGTCAGGCCTCAGTGACCGCATCCACAGGAGAACCAGGCTGGCTTTAGCCAAAATAAATGTCTGCACAGGATGCTGCTGTGGGACTGAGTGAATGTCAACCTTCAGTGCAACAGCCCCAACCGAGTCACAGAGCAACGCTTCCCCTTCCCTCGAGCGACTCCCCTGCAGGTGGGTGGCTCGGGCACGGCCCTGGCTCTGCAGAGAGGATCTCACAAGAAGCAGGAGGCAGCTGCTTTCCCTTCGGATGCAGCGCAGCGGCAGTGTCCTCCTGCGCTCTGCAGGGCTCCTCACCGCCTTCCCCAGACTTGTGCTGCAATAGGGAAACACACTTCAACTGAGCTGGGTTTGGCACCCCAGTACTGGGGTGGGGTGGGGGTGTCCTTCTTTCAAACTAGAAGCGCCTCATTCCCCTGTGGCTGCAGCCCCATGTCCCTGTGCCCGCAGGGAGCGTGGGCAGCCGGGCAGGGGAGGAAAGGGCCAGGCTGGGGGGGACGGGCACAAATCCACTCCCACATATTAAGCATCAGACGTGTGTCAGCCCCAGGCAACAGAGCAGCACCCCCTTACAGAGCTTTTTGACAGCATTAATGAACATTAATGAGGACAGGAGTCACAGAGAGAGACTGGTTTTAGAGGCAGCTCCTGGTGCGTTGTAAACCAGACAAACTGGGGTGGGCTCCTGGGGAACTCCAACTGCCAGGCCACCCCGGAGCTCCTAAGGGAGCTGTGAGCCCCAAAGCCGGACAGGGGTCCCAAAATACTCCCAGCCTCAAACCGTGGGCCACACAGGGCAGCTGCACTGCAGGAGAGCGTGGATACCTCACTGGGGAGGCACAAGCAGTTGTCAGCTTGTCGGGGCGGGGAGGGAGGAAAAAAAAGGAAAAGGAAAAAAGAGGGGGAAAAGAAGAAACCTCACCGGCTGTGTGCTTGGGGGGAGTGGCTGACAGTTTTATTTCTGAGAATTTTCCCGAGCGTGATCTTTACATTGGGATTTGCAGGCAAGTGACCCCATAAAACTAACCTGAAATCCCCATGGCGAATAACGTGGAGCCAAGGCTGGCAAGCGGGAGGCAGTGGGGAGTGCTGGGGGTGCGGGGGGTGCGGGGGGTGCAGGAGCCCAGCCCCACTCCCCTGGCCCCCACGGAGCCCACGTACAGCCATGGGGTCAGGTAGCCCGTGGAGCCCCAGCTTTCCCAGGGCATCACTGGCTATTAGCAAGAAAACAGCAGTTGTTCTGAGGGTTGTGTTATAACAATTATTTATTATTGGATTCTTTCTTCCTCAGGGTGTTTATTTTTGTTTTTCTTTCATTCGTTCCTTCTCTCTTTTTCTCCTTCCCTTCCCTTCCCTTCCCTTCCCTTCCCTTCCCTTCCCTTCCCTTCCCTTCCCTTCCCTTTCCTTTCCTTTCCTTTCCTTTCCTTTCCTTTCCTTTCCTTTCCTTTCCTTTCCTTTCCTTTCCTTTCCTTTCCTTTCCTTTCCCTCTCCTCTCCTTTCCTTTCCTTTCCTTTCCTTTCCCTCTCCTCTCCTTCCATTCCCTCCTTCCCCAGCCCCGGTTCCCACCGGCGGAGCACAGCGCGGGTGCGGTGCGGAGCCGCTCCCGGGGCAGCCTCAGGTGTCCGGTCGCTGCCGCCCCGCCGCGGCCGCAGGGGGACGAGCCGCGCTCCGCGGGGCCGCGCACCTGCCGCGCTGCCGCCGGCCGGGCCGGGCCGGGGCGGTTCGGGTCCCCGCGCAGCACCGGCGGCGGGGCCGGGCGGGCCGGGGCAGTGCCTCCCGCTGCCGCCGCTCGGGCGCCCGGGGCCGGAGGGGCGGCCGCGGGGGCCCTGGAGGCCGCACCACGGGGGCGAGCGGCGTCGGGGCGCCCCGGGGAAAGCAGCGAGCCGCAGCGGGGGAGTGAGTCCCGACGAGCGCCGGGGAACCCTGCGGGGCGCCGCGGGGGGACGGTCACCGCCGCCGAGCCGTGGGACCGGCGCTCCCGGCCCAAACCTCTGCGGGAGCGGGAGGGCGAGTGGGCAAAGCGGCTCCGGCTCGGGGTCGCCTTGCCCTGGCTTCCGCTGGTCTGTCGGCCTGCTCGGCTCTCCGGTGCCTTTTTCTTTTTCTTTTTCTTTTTCTTTTTCTTTTTCTTTTTCTTTTTCTTTTTCTTTTTCTTTTTCTTTTTCTTTTTCTTTTCTTTTTCTTTTTCTCTTTCTTTTTTTTTCTTTTTCTTTTTTTTTCTTTTCCTTCCCCTTTCCTTTCCTTCCCTTTCTTTCTTTCTTTTCTTTTCTTTTCTTTTCTTTTCTTTTCTTTTCTTTTCTTTTCTTTTCTTTTTCTGTTTTTCTAATCTTTCTTCTCTTTTCCTTTTTTTCTTTCGTTTTTTTTCTCTCTCTGTTTCATTCTTTTTTTTCTTTCGTTATTCTTTCTTTCTGTCTATCTCGCCCTACTTTCCTTCTTTCTGACTGTCTTTCTCGGTGAGATCTGGGTAACGCGTTTAAGTTCAGGCGCTGTTGGACAGATTCGTTAATTTCGATTCCTATAGTTCAAACCTCGGTTGCAAAATAATACTAATAGTGGCCGTAGTCGGAAAATAACGCGGGTGAGTGCAGTCACACTAACCGTACTCAGCCATAACTCAAACTCATCCATAACGGTCTCAAACTAAACATCAGAAAATTCCCGTTTTTCCCGGGACCCGCAGGCATTTTTCACCTGCCGAGATCTCCCCGGTCTCCGCTTCAGCTCCCCGCTTACAACGAATCCGCGGCTCCCGTTAGCCGAACCTCCGTGAATCATTACTGTTCCGCCAGCAGCCCCGTCAGCCTGTCCCGCACTGCTCTGTCCCACGGCCGCGGCGGGCGGGCGAGCGCGGGGCCCGCGGGGTTCGCCCCCCCCGACCCCGGCGGCGGAAGCCAGCGCGGGGCGCCCCGCCGCAGGGCTTTTCGTGTGGGAGGTGTGCGGAGAAATCAGCCTGTGCGGAGGCGTGCGCGGAGTGCGGTGCCGGCCCTGCGCGGTCTCAGCCCCAGCTGCCGCTATTCCCGCGGCGGGGTGCCCGAGTCGGGCGGTGCGGAGCCCCCCCGGGCCCCCTGCACAGTCTGAGTGTGTGTGTGTGTGTGTGTCCCGCAGCCCGAGCTCGCCGAGGGCCCGTCGGGGCTCAGGGGTTGGGGGGCGGGAGGGACGGCGGGGCCGGGCGGGGGCCGCGGGAGCGTGCGGAAAGGAGGGATAGCGGGAGGGCCGAGAGGAGAGATGCGGGTGTGGGGATGAGTGCGAAGGGCGGATGGAGGAAAGGAAGGCGGCGGGGCTGAGGCCGCCCCGGGCCCCGGGGGCGCGGGAAGAGCCCCTCGTGGGGACCCCCCGGGCACCTCCGCAGCAAAAGGGCCGTGGCTCGGTGTGAGCGCGGCTCCGGGGCTGGAGCGGAGCGGCGGTGTCCACGCCGGGGATCACTCGGCCCGGCCCGGCCCGGCCCGTGGGGAGCGGTGCCGGCGGGGGGAGACCCCTGCGAGGGAGGCCGAAGGCAGAAGCCCCCGGTGTCCGCCCCCGCCTCGCCTGAAAGGTCTGGGGAATTACGAGGTGCGGGGCCCAAACGGGGAGAGGGGCCGGCAGGGAGTATTTGCTGCGGGGAGAAGCCTCGCCGGAGACGGGGAGAGCGGCGGGAGGGCAGCGATGCTGGGGCCCGGGGCTCGGGGGTCGCCGTCGCGGGGGGACCTGGGAGTCGTCGCCACGCGTTGCTCTTCTGGGTCCCGCCACGGGCTTTTGCACCGCAGGGGCCCGAGCGTTTCGGGGCGAAGCAGATGTGTGTTCCCAGAGGATGGGGGGTTCCTGCCCTTCTTCCCCTCGGGCCCTCGTCGTTTCCGCAGCGCGGAGCCGTTCCCGGTGGCGGGGCAGCCCCCGCCTCCCCTCCCACCTGCTCGGCCGATCTGCGAGCGGGGGGCAGCAGAGAAACCCCCCTCTCCCGCTCCCTGGTGCCCCTCGGACAGCCTGCGGGCTCCATCCATTCCCGCCCCGCCCGGGGAGAAGCGGGGGGCCGGGGCAGTGCCGTTAACGGCGGGGCGAGCCGCCCCTCGGCCCGGCTGGATGTGCTCGGCGACGCGGGGCGGCCGGGGAACGGGGCGAGCGCCCGCGGGGCCGGGCGAGGCCCTTCTGGGGACGCGGGAGAGGGGACGAGGCCGTCTGCCGCCCCGCGCCGTGCCGCCCCCTCCTTCGGCCTTGCTCTGCTGCTGCGGGACGCCCCCCCCCCCCCCCCCCCCCCCCCCCCCCCGCGTCCTCTCAGCTGCGCCCCTCACCCCAGCCCCCCGCGGCCTGCACGGCGTGAGGAGCGGGGTGCCGGAGTCTCCCTCGGGGATTCGAGGTTTCGGGACCTCGTCGGGGGCCCGCTCCTCTGCCGCCCGGGCCCGGGCTGGCAGCCATTCCCGGCGGGTTCCGTGTCCCCGGCAGAGCCCCGGCCCGCAGGCGGGCGGGCAGGCAGGCTGAGGGGCTCCCCCGCGCCCGGGCTGTCCCCGACGTGTCGCCGCTTCCAGCCGGGGCTTTGCCGAAGGAGCAGGGAAGGAGAAAGGGCTAAACCTGGGAGAAGGTGCGGGCAAGCAAGGCAAGGGCAGCAGCGCCGAGCTCCCGACCCTGCTGGGGCGCTGGATTCGCGGCTTTGCTTAGTTTTCAGGGGGGAATATTTTCTTTTCTCCTGGGACAGAGGCTGCCCAGAGAAACACAACCCCGGGGAAGGGACGGAGCCCCGCGTCCCGCTCGAAAAGCCCCCGAGCTCCCGGGGGCCGTTTGCAGCTCGCCCCCGCGGCTCTTCCCTTTCCTCCGGCGTCTCCCCGAGGTGCCCTAACGAAATCCCTTCCCCTCCTCCTTGTACCGCCGCCAGGTGAGCAGCGCCGGTCGGCACCGGGACACGCTTCCCCGTGGAGTGTCCCCGAGCTCGGGGTAGACCCTGCCCCGGCCGGGAACGGCGCTGCCAGCGGCGGGGAAGGAACCAAGCACCGACGGTGTCGCGCTCTGCCCTTATGCCGTTAGCTGCAGGAACATATGCTCAAATATGTAAGAGTCGTCTAGATTTTTCTCTGCAAATATTTTTACCACATCCAAAGATAATATTTCAACAGAAGAATCAAGCCCCGCAGGCTACAGACAGGGCAGCTATATATAACCCGCTTGCTCACTCCGACTCTCCGCGCATCGCTCGGGTTATGCAACCCCCGGCGCGGCGGTAGCCACCGGCGCACCCCACGGCTCCGCCCGCCCCGTCGGGGCATTCCCCCCCCCGGGACCTCCGTGCGGCCACCGACCCGAAGGGGCCGGCACCGGGGCTGCGACCGGCACCGGCGCTGCGACCGGCACCGGGGCCGGGCCGGGCCCCGCAGGGCGGGCGCACCGCCTCGTCCCGCGCCTATGCGGAGGAAGGGCCCGGGGGACACCGCGGCGCTCCGAGGGGCCGGTGCCGGGCGGTGAGTAGCGCCCGACGCTGGCCGGGGCAGGGGGGGGGAACCGGGGCGGCCCTCCCCGACGGCCGGGGTAGAGCGATCGCCGGGCGGGCGGGCCGTGCAGGTGCTGCCGACGGAGTGGGCTCTCACGCCGGGCCGGACAAGGGCTCGCCCGACGCCCCGCCGGTTGTTTTCCGTTTTCTCCGCTTTTTGGTGCGAAGGAAATTGCTCGAACGGCTTTGGGGGGTTGGTGGCCGGGGGCTAGCGGGGTCCCGTCCCTCGCCAGCGAGGCGGCCGGCAGTACCTGCGCCCGCGGCGCACCCCGACGTGCTCGGTCCCCGCCTGCCGCCGGGCCCCCGCGGCCGGGCCGGGGCAGCCCGCAGCCCCGCGGAGGATGCGGGCTGGAGGAAGGCAGCAGCGCTGCCTCTCGGTGCCGGACATCCGCAGCCTGACGCCGGGCTCGGCTCTGCCGGGCTCGGCTCTTCCCTTCCCGTCGGCCGGCTCCCGGCGCCGTGATTGACACCGCCGGCCCCTCCGCCCGCCCCGCAGCACATCCCATCCTTCCCCGCCGGCCGCTCGCCGTGCCCGGGAGGCGGGGAAGGGCCTCCCCAGCCCTTTGACACCGTCTCGGCAGGAGTTTCACTTCGCTTTCGCCGCCGCCGCTTCTGCAGGCAAACACCCCCGGCTTCCATGTGACGCCTCCCAGGCACTGACCGGGGAACGCGCCTCTAAGGGAGCCCCTCTCCCTACGTGCAGGAGAAAAGGAGGGGACGGGGGGGCAGAAGCAGGAGCTGGTGGTTGTGGAGGGAAGGGAAGAGAGAAAATAAATTAATAAATCGCAGGGAACGAAACTTGGGGGAGAGAAACTGAGACCACAGGGAAGAAATTCGTGGGGTTATTTATTTCCCCCCCCCCGCCCCGGTCCCCTCTCGCTGACAAGGCTCGATCCGGCCATAGCGGGATCTGGCTGCGAAAAGCCCCGGGGAAGTTTCTTGCTCCCCAAC
The DNA here is from genome assembly GCA_004320125.1 of Scolopax mira. NCBI lineage: Eukaryota > Metazoa > Chordata > Aves > Charadriiformes > Scolopacidae > Scolopax > Scolopax mira. The sequence goes on along the minus strand of BJBW01002317.1, from coordinate 49,618 downwards.
GCCCTTCCCGGGCGAGGGGTGGGGGGAAAGGGGGGCAACAGGGTTTGGGTTGTTTTCTGTTGTTTTGGTTTGTTATTTTTTTTTTTTTTTTAAAGCTTCCCTCCCCCCCTCTCCCCCCCGTCTGGAAGGAGGGGGGTCCCTCTCGCACCTCCCTGGATGGTGCCGTAGAAAGGAGGGGAGTGAGGGGGTGGGAGGGGGGGCTCGTGGTGGGAGGCTGCCGCGGCTGCTGCTCCTGCATTGGTGTCTCCCCTATGGACGAAAACAGCCCTCTGTCTCCCAAGGCAAATGCTTTCAGTATCGCCTCTCTGATTTCAGTCGCCGCCGCCGAGCAGGCCGGGAGGGCAGCGCTGGAGGAGCGCGGCCGCGGCTGCCGCCCGCAGAAGATGCACTTCAGCACGGTCACCAGGGACATGGAAGGTGAGCGCCGCGCTCGGCCCCGCGGGGCTGCGGGGACCGGACCCCCCCGGCCACCGCCTCTCGGAGGGTTTTCACGCGTCCCGGCCCGGAGGAGCGCGGGGAGCGCGGCCTGCCCGCAGGGCCGCTCGGAGGGAGCATTGCCGGGACCGCCGGCACCACCGGACACCCCCCCCCCCTTCCCCCTCCCCCAGCCTTCCCTTGGAGGGTAAGGCTCTGCCCGTGCCCCGGTGGCGGCTTCCGACGGCTTCGCCGCTCGGACCCGCGTACCCTCGCAGGTGCCGGAGCATCCTCCGACAGCGCCGGCCGTGCCCGGGGCAGCGGCGGGCCGCGGCTCGGCTCCCGCCGGTTCCGCAGGCCCTGTCCGGCCTAGGGGCCGCGGCGGAAATAACTCAAGAGACCCCCGGGACCTCGAGGAGCCCGTCAGTATCGGAAGGGATCCGAAGGAGCCGTCCGTTCCCCGGGGCGGCCTGTCGGGAGCCGCAGAGCCCGCTCGGGCCGAGGGCTGCCCGTTCCGCCGCGGCCGCGGAGCTTTGCCCTGTCCCCGTCCGTGCCCCCTCTCTCTCCCGGGAGCGGGAAGGAGCGGGGTTTGCCAAACCAGATCCGCCTTCCCCGCTCAGCCGCGGCCCCACAGCGAGGGACGTTACCTGCGGCCCCGCAGCTACACGGAAATAAGAACTGGTTTCTTTCTCTTTGAGCTCCCCCCTCCTCCTCTTTTTTTTTTCTTCTTTTTTTCTTTTTTTTTTTTTTTTTTTTTCTGGAGGGGGAGTTTGCTTTGTCCCAAATCGTGTGCGGCGAGGGAGGCCTTTTGCAAAGAGAGCACTGGCTCTGCACCGCCGCGGCTCTTGGCAGATCTCTCGGGTTTGCAAAGGAGAGGGGAAAAAAAAAAAAAAAAAGAAGAAAAAAAGAAGTTTAAAAAAAAAGAGCCGAGGCAGGCAGGCAGCGGGAGCAGCGAGCTCCCCGCCTGCCCCGGGGGGAGCGGGGCTGGGGCCAAGCAAAGCGGAAAGGGGGAGGCGCCCCGCGGGGCTGGGCGCGGGGCAGAGAGGCGGAGGGCACCCCGCGGAGCGGCGCGGAGCGGCGCGGAGCTGGGGGGGAAAGCGGGAGCCGGAGCGGAGCCCTGACCGCCTGTTTTTGGAATGATTTCAGCTATCTCCAGCCCCTGGCTCACCCAGCTGTCCCATTTTTGCGATGTTGCAGCTTTCACGGCCAACAGCCTGAGCAGCCTGAACGCCTCCGGGGGGTACCACCTCTCCCCCTCCCCGGGGGACCCGTACGGACAGCATGAGCCGCCGCACTACGAGCCCTGCACGGCTCAGCAGCACCCGCACCCGCCGCCCCAGCACGGCTACTCCTTCGGCGGGGCGGCAGCCGGAGCCAACCCGCCGCCCCCCGGCCCCGAGCCGCCCGAGGGCGCCGGGGGAGCCGCCTCGGGGCCGGCCGCCGTCTCGGGCTGCTCGGCGGGGGCTGCCGCCGCGGCCAAGGCGCCGGTGAAGAAGAACCCCAAGGTGGCCAACGTGAGCGTCCAGCTGGAGATGAAGGCGCTGTGGGACGAGTTCAACCAGCTGGGCACCGAGATGATCGTCACCAAGGCCGGCAGGTCAGTGCGGAGCCCCCAAGCGGCCCCGGGCGAACCGGGGCGGGAGGGCCCGGCCGGGGCGGTGGAGGCGAAGATCGAGGCCGGTCGAGGGCGAGCGGCCCGGCCCGGCCGCTGCCGTCATTTGATCCTGGCGCTTCTCCGGGGGTGGGGGGGCGAAATCTGCGAGCTCTTACGGCCCGAAGGCCTCGGGTGGTGCGGGGAAGAACGCGGAGCTCCTGCGGGCTAAGGGGCGAAGGCGTGCGGGCAGGGCCGGGGGAGCCGCTCCGCCGCCGCATTACGCTCCCGCTGGAACGGGCGCCGAGCTCCACCGGGCGCCTCCGGCTTTCGGTAACCCCGCACGGGACCCGGGGCCGCGTTTGCGGAGGACACGGTGCCCCTGGGGCGGACAGCAATGGCTCGGGGAGGGGGGGGGAAGCTATCAAACCACCCCGTGCAATACCTGTAACTAAATACAGTTTTAGCACGGGAAGGTCCTTTCCTTCCGGAGAGGACGCAAACAGAACCCAATTCCGCACCTTCCGTCCTTCGGGGCTGCTGCTTTTCCCGACGCTCGGTGAGGAGCGCGGCTGAGCCCCGCTGCCCTCGGCCCTGCCCCGGCTCGGGGACCGGGACCCCGCTCCCGCCGGGAACAAAGGAGGCGGCTCATGCGGCCGCGTTAGAAACGAGCGAACACGTAGGGAGAAGAGGAGCCCCGATCGCGGTTGTTAATACTGCATTTAATTGCGATCGCCGGGAAGCGCCGTGGCGGCGGCGGCCGGGGCAGGGCTGCGGGGCTTCTCCCTCGCCGGCTCCGGGCAAACGCTGCCTTCGGGGGGGCGAGCGCGTCGCTCGGGCTCCGGTACCTTCTTCCGATCTAAAGCCATCCGGCGGGGGCGAGAAAATAAACCCAAACGATTTAACCAGTCCCCCGGTGCTCGCTCTCAGTGAGCCCCGGGGAAGGCTCGGCGGGACCCCGGGCACGGCCGCAGCCCCCGCCGGCGGAGAAGGGCGCAGCGCGGCCGGGGGGGCTCCGCTCCCCGCACAAGCGGTGACCGCGGCTGAAGGTCCCGAAGGTAAAAAAAAAAAAAAAAACCGAAATATATTTACACGTACACACTTGCATGGTTTTTATAAATTAGCAGTTTACTGAGATTTAAAAAAATCAGCGCGGTGCCCGGTGGAAGGACCTGCGGGGCCCCGGGCGTGATTTCCCGCAGCCGGTGCCTGCCCCGGTGCCGGGTCGCGCTGCCCGTTGTCTCCGGCCGCGGCCCCTGCGCCCGGCGCCGGGCTCGGCGCTGCTTCCCTCGGCGGAAAAGGTCGGGCAGGCTCCAGGGGGAGGCGAACAGGAGCCCTTCGATCTGGCTTTCTTCGCTCTCCCAGAACAGTGAAAAGATTGCAAACACCCCGCTCCCAAAGGGCTCGGAAATGAACCGACTCCATTTCAATCAGGAGCTTTTCTTCCCCTCCTCTTCGTTTATTTTATGACAACGACAAATCTCCAGACAGGCGGGTAAAAACAGGAGAAACCGGGGTAAAAACAGCAGGAAAAGGGTCAGAAAAGGCGCTGCAAAGCCTGTTCTCTCCCGGCTGCTCCGGGATGGCCCTGCTGTTTGTCTACGTGGGTCTTATCATCTCGGGTTGTTTGTTTTAAAACTAAGTTTTAAAACAAGAAACACCGGAACTGGAGCTAATGGGGTCTTCTACACGTTTAAAAATAATAATAACAGAGGGAGCGATTGGAAACGTCCTCCAGAGTTTGCTAAAGCGTTACAGAGAGGGAGACGCGGCCGCCCGATCCTGATGCTGCCGGGCCCGGCGGCAGGAGCTGCGGGGGCAGAGCCCCGGTGCCCACCGCTCCGGCCGCCGTGAAGGCAGCGCAGCCTCTGCTCGGCGGGGAGCAGCGGCAACAACCAAAAACGCCCCGGGAAGAGGCAGAGCAGGTCCGGCCGTGCGCCCCGAAAATGAGCCGGGGGGGGCTCTCCGTGCCCGGGTTTGATCGGGGTGTTTGTTCGGCGGCTGTTGGGGGTTTGGTTTTTCAATGGCTGCAAACCCCCCTCCCGGAACGGGCCCCGCTCCCGCTCGTTTCGTTTCCTACTCGGGGGAAAAAAAGGATAATATATCAAACAAATGCGGGGCTGTAACGAGCCCCGACGCGAGGACGCACCTTCGGCGTGTCCCGCCGTGGAGCCGCGGGCTGGGCCCTGTCCCCGGTGTGCGGGGAAGAGGGCCGGGGGGGGCCGTCCTGGCCCCTTTCCTTAGCCCACCCCATTCGCCCCGCAGCCCCTCAAAGGAATGGTGCCCTCCCTGAGCGTGGGACCCGCGCCCCTGGCTTGGCCTGGGGTCCCCAGGGGTCTGCGCGGAGCAGAGCAACGAGGACGGTCCCGGGGGGGCAACTTGCCCTGCCCGAGAGCCCCGGGCTCCTTCCCGCTCTCCTTCTGCCCCGCAAAGGTGCGGGGACCGGGTGCCCGATCGGGCTCTGGCAACGAAGAGGCGTCGGGAGGGGGCTCTCTGGGAGATCCCAGTTGTCCTCCAGTCTTTGCCCGCCGCGGGGGTGCGTTTGCCCCTCTGCGCTGCGGGAGGTCTCCTGCTGGCCCTAGGGACCACACTGCCTCTGTAACTGCTATTTTAAAATGGACGCAAATTTAGGGGGGCAGGACCTGCAGAAATGGGACCTCGATTCCCTTGGATCTGCCTCAGGAGAGCCCAGGCGTGCCCCCCCCCCCCCCTCCCCGGACTGCCCCATCTTCCCGGGGCTCTGCCTCTCTGTCTAGAGGGAAGGTAACGCCTGGCATCTGCCTCAAATCAAATCAGCTGGAAAGATGGGGAAACCGCGGGGAGGAAATTCTTTTCACTTGTGTCCCCCCATGGCAAAGGGGGAAGTGGTGGTGCTTGTTCCCCCGCCCCGTCTCTGCGTTGTGCCGCGGTGGGGCATTGCGGGTGCTCGCCGCAAGCGGCCCCAGGGCCGGCGGGGAGGCAGGGCCCCAGCGCTGCCCCGGCTCGGCCTTCGGGATGCTGCCGGGGACCCGCAGCTCCTGTCCGTCCCTCTCCCCGGCCACAGCTGCCTTTTTGTCCCGTCCCGGTTCCGCCAGGGGACCTGAGATCGCAACCGGGAGTACGCCGGGGCTGCTGGAGGGGAAGCTTCGGGAAGGCTGCGGGGCTCCCGCACCCGGCCCTGAGGCCCCCCGGGTACCCGCACCGGCCCCCGGGGCTCCCGCCGCTCCTCAACTCAGCTCTCTCCTCTCCCCTCTCTCCTCCCTGTGCCAGGCGCATGTTCCCCACCTTCCAGGTGAAGATATTCGGGATGGACCCCATGGCTGACTACATGCTGCTCATGGATTTCGTCCCCGTGGACGACAAGCGATACCGGCAAGTAACACCCGGGCTCGGCGCTGCAGGGGCTGGCGGGTCGCCGCGCCCCCGGGCCCGACTCGTGTCGGTGCGAGACGAGGAGGAGGGGTGGGATGCGGCTGCCCTGGGGACCGTTTCCCACCAGGAGCGGCGCGGGGCGCGGACTCGCAGGGCCCTCCGTGGCTTTCGCCCGGGGCCAGCGCGGCGCGGGCTTCCGCGGGGCAGCAGGGCAGGAGCCACCTCGTTCTACCCAGAAATCCCCTCCCCCCCCACCTTCCTCCCGGCAAACGCCCGGTTCCCTCCAACGAAAATCCCTCCGGTGCTCCCCGGGTGCCGCAGCCGCTCGGCGGGGGCAGCCTCCCCACGGGCGCCCCGGGGCCGCGCCGTGCCCGCCGCGGAGCGCCCGGTTGAAGAGAGCGCATTTTGTGCTCTGGAAAGGCTCCGTCCGTCCGTCCGTCCGAGCCACAAACCCCTGTCCCTGTCTCCAGCGGTAGCGGAGGAAGGCTCTGGAAAGCGGCGACCCGCAAGGCAGCGATGCGGTCTTGCTTTGCAACCCCTTTGACTTAAAGACGGTGAAAGGCTCATTATGTATTTAGCTGCAGAGGAGGACGCCGAGCGGGCAGCCCGCGTAGGAATCGCAGGGTCCGATATATAAATATTTAGACAGATACCCAAATTCTCAGGGCGTCCTAGAAATGTTTGCTTGTCAAGGGAAGTGGGATATATAACATCCAATTGAGTATATCTTTAAAAAGTAATGTTTCTGCTCGAGTCCAATGGTGTCTAATTCCTCCTGTGCAAACACTGGCTTTTAAAGTAAACACGTGTATAGAAGATTGGTTTCTCTGTTTTAAATGTTACTGTTGAATATGTACTTTGAAAGAATAGAACAAGGCCGCTAAACTCCGGACCTGCTATTAATCTACACATAAATTTCCACTCTTCACTTAAAGCCAGAACGTTACTGTATAGAGGGCTCCCTTTCACCTTTTTTTTTTTTTTTTAAGAGGAAGAAGGAGCTTTTGGGGCTCCTCTCGCAAATATGCGCAGGTAGCTATAAATTGCCTCCGACCTGTAGATTTCTCTCCTGCCGGTTCCACTGGTGACCTGGTAAAATATAATTTCCCCCCCCCGCAATGAGCCCGGCTGCGGAAAAAGAACTCGTTCCTCTCATTCCCGTGGGAAGCGGGAGCGATGGGGGAGATGGCGTTTGCCCCTCGCCGGACGGACCCTGCGGGACACGGGGTGCTGCGGCGGCGGGAGCCCCCCCGCCCCGGGCTGCTGCTGAGGGTGCCTCCCCCCCCCGGCAGGTACGCCTTCCACAGCTCCTCCTGGCTGGTGGCCGGCAAGGCCGACCCCGCCACCCCCGGGAGGGTGCACTACCACCCCGACTCCCCGGCCAAAGGGGCGCAGTGGATGAAGCAGATCGTTTCCTTCGATAAGCTCAAACTGACCAACAATTTGCTGGATGACAACGGGCATGTGAGTGTTCCCGGGGCGGGGGGGTAAGGAAAGGCGTCAAACGCGGGGCTGCAACCGGGGGGGTTCCCCGCGCCGCGATTCCCGGGGCTCCGCCGCCCCCCCCCCCCCCCCCCCCCCCCCCCCCCCCCCCCCCCCCGCCCCGGCCGCCCCCCCCCCCCCCCCCCCCCCCCCCCCCCCCCCCCCCCACCCCGCCCCCCCCCCCCCCCCCCCCCCCATCCCCGCGGCCGCCCCCGGGCAGGGGAACCGGCAGGGCCGGGGCCGCGCTCTCTCTCTGGATGCTCCGCCTGGATCAGTTATTGTCTCCTTGCTCGTTTTATCATTCAGATCATTTTGAACTCCATGCACAGATACCAGCCGCGTTTTCACGTGGTCTACGTGGACCCCCGGAAAGACAGCGAGAAATACGCGGAGGAGAACTTCAAAACCTTCGTTTTCGAGGAGACGCGCTTCACGGCCGTGACCGCCTACCAGAACCACCGGGTGAGGCGGCGGCGGGGCGCGGGGCGCCGAAAAGGGGGAGTTGGGGTCGCCCCGGAGGTGCCGCGGGTTGGAGGCCGGGCCGCGGGTGTCCGGGGGTTCTCCCTCCTCCTCCTCCTCCTCCCCATCTGCTAAAGCCATCGCGGCGAAGGCGGGAGGAACCCGCTGGCCCGGAGCGGGCAGACCCGCACCGCCGCCGCCCGCTTCCCCCGCCCGGGGGCACCTCGTCACCTGGGTAAACCCGGCCGGGGGCTCGTTGGGGAACTACAGGCGTCCCCTGCGAAATGTCACTCGCAATTCCTTTGGAGAAATCTAAGATTTTTACTGCTTCTAAACTCGCGGCGGCCTGGTCCCCCCCAGAATACAATTATATGCTAAAAACCGGAACAAGCCCCCCCCCCGTCTGACGCGGATTTCTGGGCAGCAGTTAATCCAATTGCTCCTTTAAATCGCATCAGCGTAATGTGCAGAGCGGGACTCCCCGCGAGTGCAGACCTTGGTCCGTACCGGGGGCCGCAACCGCCCGCTCCGCGCTGATGCCGGGGCCGGGGCCGTCCCCGAGCCGCCGCCGGCCGTGCCACCCTCCGCAGCGGCCCCGAGCACACCGACTCGGGGTGTCCCCGCCCCCCCCCCCCCCCCCCCCCCCCCCCCCCCGCCCCGGAGAGGCGGCGAGGCCGGAGCAAGGCTGTGCCTTTAAGGGGCTCCGGAGTCCCTCCCCGGCTGGCATTCTCCTGATGGCTCCGGACAGCTGCTCTTTCTCTCCTGCTTTCTATCAGTTTGACCTCTAAGGCTGGAACTGTCACTGAGGGGCTTAAAGTTTGTTTTTCAACCCATTCCGGAAACTCACAATCACATACTTTATCCGTGGATTTGCTTAAATATAGAAAATGTCCTGCCTTCTCCCCGGCCAATTAAATAAATACATAAGTACGATTTATCCAGTGATTTGTCTTAGGTGCTCCAGTGGTGACCCATATAATGTGGCATTTTCTTACAAGTCCTTTTACACAGCTTTTGCAACCAAGTTGGGCTGCCTCTCCCTTCGCCTTGAACTCATATTAGATAGCGTGCTACCCCGCGTTCTCTAACAGAGGGGAAGCACATGTTTGTGGTCTGTGGCCCTCTCCCTTACCCCAGGCACCGTCAGCTCCCAGAGCCTGCCCGGGGCCAGGCTGGCTGAGCAGGGAGCCCCCCGCATGCCGCTGTGAGACATCTCCCCGCTTCTCCTTACAGATCACGCAGCTGAAGATCGCCAGCAACCCCTTCGCCAAGGGATTCAGAGACTGCGACCCCGAGGACTGGTAAGGCCGTGTCTTTATTGATTGCACCCCCCGCACACCCCCAGCCTCACACGCACCTGCCCAGTGCCCGTTTGCACAAGGCTCGCATGGAGTTTGGGGGAGGCTGCGTTGGGCCCCGTTCGCCGGCTGCAGCTCACAGCAGCGACGCTCCAAGTCCTCGCTCTGTTGCGCCATCGACTCCGTAACGCTTGTCCCCTTCTTCTTCCAGGCCCAGGAATCACAGACCAGGGGCCCTTCCTCTCATGAGCGCCTTTGCCAGATCCCGGAATCCAGTCTCTTCCCCAGCCCACCAGAACGGGACAGAGAAAGGTGAGAGCCCCGCTGGCGGGGGCAGCCTGTCGCCCCCGAGCCCCGGTGCTGGTGCCGAGCCTGCAGGGACAGGGCTCCCCCGCCCCTCGGCTTCCCGCTACCCCCTCTTTTTTAAACAAAGCTACCCCCCTCCCTCGCCGAATTCATTTGAAGGGGTCTAAAACGCGCACTGCTGCTCTGCGTAAGCGATTTTGCCGCTTGGAAAAAACAGCCCTTTTATTGTCCCATTTTCGACTTTTGGGCAGCAAGTTCGGGGTTTTGGGCAGGGATAGAGCGAGGCCGTTGCCCCCCCCCCCCCCCCCCTCTAACGGCCCGGCAGCGCGGCCGGGGACGTCCCTCCGGGAGCCGCAGCGGGACCCAGCGGCCCCTCCGCCACCGGGCAGGGACAGCCCCGGGCCTTTCAGCAGCGCGCTGCGGGCCCGCGTGTGCGTGTGTTCGCGCGTCTCAGCGGCGGCGCCGGGCGTGTGCCAGCCTGCCGGTGCGGCCCCGTCTGTCAGCCGGCCCCGGGCCCCGCTGCCGCGCCTCGCGCTCGCGGCCCCGCGCGCGGCCGCCCCCCGTGACGCTCTGTGCCCCCGCAGATGCCGCCGAGGGCCGCCGGGAGCCGGAGCGGGAGGCGGCGGGGGGGCCGCCGCTGCCGGCCGAGGCCGCGCACCAGCAGCTCCTCTCGCGGGTGCTCAGCCCCGCGCTGCCGGGCGGCGGCGGCGGCCTCCTGCCCTTGGGCGGCGGGCGGCCCAGCCCGCCCCACCACGAACTGCGCCTGGAGCCCGCCGCCTCGGAGCCGCTGCACCATCACCCCTACAAGTACCCGCCGGCGGCGGCCGCCGCCTACGACCACTACCTGGGGGCGAAGAGCCGGCCCGCCCCGTACCCCCTCCCCGGAATCCGCGGGCACGGCTACCACCATCACCACCACCACCACCACCACCACGTGAACGCGGCGGCGGCCGCCAACATGTACTCGCCACCCGGGCCGCCCGCCAACTACGACTACGGGCCCCGGTAACGGCCTCGCCGAACCGCCGCGGCGCGAGGACCGCCTTCCCCCCCCTTCCCGCCTTTCTATCTCTTCCCGCCTTACGAGTGAGCTGATAGGCCAGCCTGACTGATCGACAGCCGGAGCGCCCAATCGCAGGAAGCCGGGAGCTCCCCTCACGCTCTTCACCCGTCGTGAGGGCCGCGGCGGCGGTGAGAGGCTGGGTTCTGTCTATGGCGGTGTAACCCGCAGCTGCACTTTGATAAATGAAGCCATATGTCGTTATCTCCCTTCTCCCTGCCCCCGCGCCTCCGTCCGTGTGGGTCCGCACGAGCGCTCCGGGCACCGAGGGCCGTCGGGCCTCTGGGAAGCAGTAGGAGGACGGGGAAGCGGCCGCCATGAGGTGATTCGCCCCCTTCCTGCTCGCTCGCCGGGTCTCCTTATGGAGAATTGGTGATTTCGCTACCGGTTTTTTTTTTTTCCCTGGCACGGGTGTTTCCCGGCCCAGCAGGACGGGAAAGGTTAGCACAGAGCAGGGAGGGCAGCAGGGCACAGGTAAGTCTCTCTCTTACCTCGGGGACGCTTGGCCTCATTCACAGTTGGCTCAGGTAGTTCTTCGAGGCAAAGGAAGCAGAGTTTAGCTTAAGGGAACACTTTTTGAATGTTTCATGTCAGAACTAATTGTCCCCTTCACCCCCAGTCCTGTCCTGCTCCTCAGTGTAGGGGCTTATTGGGGCAGGTTAATCACAACAGGGTTTTCTGGAGCTGTTGAGGAGCCCATGTCTGAGAGCACAGCCATGTACTGCATCTTGTTTTCATGACAATGGATGCTAAAGTTTAAAAACCAGCCTGGGGGTGGAGGGATACCTGCAGAGTTTAGGCTGTGTATTCTCAGCAATAATTTGTAAACTGGCTGTTGCCCAGCAGCCTCCCAACTCCCTTCCCCAAGCACTTGCTCTCTCCCCTTGAGAGATGCCTTTTAGAGGAAGTTCAGGGTTTTTTCCCAGAATGCCTCACCCCTTATATTTGACCCAAACTGCAGTGCCCCCAAAGCACCTACTCTGCACCTACCTGCTTGCTGTACCTTCCCTCTTAGAGCTGGTAAGTACTTGTTTCTTTTTTCCTTTAACATCTTTCTTCAAGTAGTCTTTCCTTATTGTTCAAAAGATGGGCCTGTCCATCACAGTTTCTCCAGCCGTGTGTTTTGAATGGTTGGCTTGTGGTTTTTGTCAGATGCTCACCAAATGGCAGTCCCTTTGTGTTCAGAGAAGGTATTGAACAGCTCCTCAGCTGCGCTGGTATACAGTATTATCGACACTCCTGATTCTGCCGTGTGACTCTATGAAAAGAAGGGGGTTACTTTTTTTTTTTAAAGTCCTCTATTCATCCATGTTTGTGCATTTTCACTACAAACCTTTTAAAACAATCTGTCCCTTGTGTAGGTGGCAGTGTTAATAGCAATGTTTATTCTGTCTCTGGCCGGGGCTTTGGGCTTCCAAAACTTCTTGGAAGGATTTAAGAAGGGATACAGGCTAACATGAATATTTTATGTATATTTTTTTTTCTGTTATAAAAAATATATCTGGATCCATGAAAAAAACTTGTGCAAGAAATATGTATTTTATTTGATATTTGCAGTGAATTATGAGATTCTTAGTGTCTGACTAAACCATAATTGATGTTCTCAGAAAGGTTGATGTAAAATAGCCTTGTGCTTATTATTAGTCAATGGGAAATGGCTCTCGGATGTGCTCTGTTGCTTTGCCACTGTTATTTCAGAGTTTTCAGTATGATTTGTTACCTGTAAATTGGTTAGTGCCAAAGCTTTGGTCAAATGTTTAATGAAGTTGTTATATTTATTATTTCTTTCAAAGATTATGCAAACAAACATATTTTTTTCCCCTTGATAGTTGCAGTGTAGGAAAAAAGTGAAGATAACCAAAGAATCATACCTGGAAGCAGTGTAGATACATGTAGATATTTGTAGATATATGTAGATAATCTTATTTCATTTAAATTGAAAAGTCATTGGACAGTGACATTTATAAATGTTTTTCCTCTTCTTTCTCTCTTTCATTTCTTGTTTGATTACTTGTGTGTATTTGTCAGTTTGTCTGCTCTAAAGTCTAAATATCTTCTGCAAAACGAGTTCACTTAAATAAGGAAGGACTAGTAAACCGGAGCTGTTTGGTCTGAAAACAGTGAGTCTCCACAGACAAATGCTCCTTCCCTTCTCTCTCCCTGGTTGCCGGAGCTGCCCGTGGCTGTAGCCATCTCTCCTTAGGCAGCAGTTGCAGGGTGGGGGTCCCAGGTTGAAATGGCTGCTGTACCCCTTTCTGTACACATACCCCGAGTGCTGTCTCTCAGTGCAGATGGGCCACACGCCTTTTCAAACGTACCTTATGGCACAAGAGCTGAGGGGACTGTGTGACCCCAGGCACCAGGACTAAGCTGTGCTCGTACAGAAAGTGGCTGCATTGAATTGGAATGTAGGAATTTTAATTTATCTCCATTAGAAGAAGAGAAAATCACAGAACCTTAACCTATGGCTGTGTGCCCTCGGCATCACTAGCCTGTCCCCTCTGCTAGAAGAACCATTTACAGAAGTCCTGTGTCTGAATGGGAAGGAGACACCATGCAGCTGTATCAAAACTACAGTTTTAACTATGAAAATGGTATTTTTAACCTTGATTTTGGGCCATCAACATGCAAGGTGCTTATATATGTTAGTATTAATCCTGTTAGTAAGCATTTCATGTCATGCTTTAGTCCTTAAGGTTCCTCAGGGCTTTGACTAGTATTTCCTCCTTGAATTGCTGTGTCTATCTCACCGGATGGGAGTGTTCCAGCCATGGAAAGCAAGCAGAGTTATTTTTCTACCACAGAAAAGATCCACTTCAAACAAACCAACCCCCCCCATGACACTGCACATGGGGTAATAGAGGCCTTTTGAGAATCACAGAAAATCTATAGGACTTTAATGTCATGTTACCTGGCAGCCAGTTAGTCAAGGTATATCATATAGAGGCCATGCCTTCTATATGTGTATTGCACTTTCACTTGAAAAATGACTTTGTATGACTTGATTACACGTATGTTTAAACTTTGCTCAGTACATGCCATCACCAGGGCCCATGGCACACGCTGGGAAAAAGGCTGCAGCGTTTCCAGACAACGTGTCCACTTATGGTCGCCTCAAGTCACACTTAACACTGTGTATTTAAAAGCTGCTGGTAAAACAGGCATGAGCACAGAGGGTACAAGCACCCTTTGTCTCTTCCAAACAGGGCTACAGAGTAAATTAGCCATGTGGCTCCATTTCTCAGAGGTACGGGCTGAACTTAGTGACTGCTCCAAATGTCTGAAACCTATGTGGATAAATACAGGGTTAGGCACCCACAGGTGAAACAAGGGACGTCTTTGCTTGATCACTTACTCCGACACTGGGGATAGCTTAGGGTCTCAGGAATGGTTTTTTGGTGGCGGTGGTTTTATTTTTTCCCTGCTAATGGATCTGACTATATTCAGTGTAGGATAGGAACATGGGGATGATAATTCTGTGTGCTTGCAGTGTTCATGCACACTTCAAGGATGTACTTTTAAATCTTTCTTCCTGTTTGGGGAGACTCTAGAACTGCTTTAGATGGACCTGTGAAGGTGGTCCCCAGAAGATGCCTCTCAGGGTCCCGGGGTCAGTCCATCTCACGTGTGCATACACATGGCCAGTGCCCGGCGCACAAGTGCTCTGCTTTCCTTCAGGCTACGGTCTGTGGTTGTGGGGTGGGGAATGCCCCCAGGGCTGCAATAAGCATAAAAAGGCATTCTGCAGGCACCGTGCCACTGGGGGACAGCGTGGTCTCCCTTGAGCTAGGGGCTTCCTAGCGCATCCCTACAAGGAGCTGTGGCTAGTGGGGCTGCAGGGCTCAGAGCCACCACAGCCGGCGTGCTCTCCTCCCTGCCACACACACCTTATTCTCGCCAGCGAGTGGAGTTCAGCTTGTGACGCCCAGACGTACGGCCAAGGGGCTGGTCCGAAAGGCAGAGGAAACGCACGCTGGTGCGGTGTGGAGGTGGGGTTGGGGTGGGAGCCGAGCCCGGCTGCCCGGAGGAGAGCTAAGGCAGCGGTACCTGCCAAGCGAGTTTAGCGCCCTTGGCCGGGGAGCTCAGGAGGTTGCGGGAGCGTGTGCGCGCACAGGCGTGTGCTGGGCGCTTCGGTTTCCTGAGGGGCTGAAAACAAACGCGGTGTCGCTGTCAGAGCGTTGAGATGGTGGGTGCGATGGGCTGACCCGCCACTTACTTATGTTACCGGCCGGTGGAGCCAGGAGATGCTGTGTTTCCCGGGGTCGGGCTCTGGGGGTACCGGGGGTACCGCGGTGTCCGGCGGTGCGGCAGAGGCGCGCCCGGCCGTGCCTGAAGAGCAGGCTCCCTCCAGAGGGAAGAGCCGGGCATCGCACCCCGGCTCAGGCACACACGGGAAAGGAACCCTTGCCCAAACTTTGTCCAAAAGGACTTTTGCCCAAACGTGCAAATATGCAATCTGAGAGAAAATATAGATTTGTTTTATAAAGCAAAAATTTGATCTTTGAAGCACACAGGTATAAATGAGGATGTATAAATAATATGTGAGTTAGAATTTGAAGATGATTAGTCATCAATAATTCAGCTGTTGCTATAAGCTGGTGTTGTGAAGAGTGCAGTCTGCTAGAGTAGAGACCAGTATGTGTGTATGTATGTAACTTTTCTAAACGTTAATTATTTTAATTCAATTGATCAGTAAGATATTTAATTTACACCAGTGTTTGACACAACTAGATGAAAGGGACTATACTCAAAGTTTTCTACTACTGGCCATTATCATGAGCACAGCGTGTGCTTAGAAAACATACACCCCTTGTCTGTGGGAATCTGGTCACTGTATCAGAGGTTCGCTAGTCGCCAAGAAGAGTATTTCATACCTTTTCTGCCTGGTATGTTACACACATGATCACCGCGAAAAGCGAAAGCTGGTTTTGAAGATATACATTAATTTTGAAAAATATGGATATGTCCCATATACACTATATATGTGCATGTACAAGACTGCTTTTGAAAGGTCTACCTCCCTTCAGGAAGCCTATGTAAAGTACTGTATGTGTTGCATATGCCAGAAAAATGCACTCATTCTCCCCATTAATAGAAATGACCTATTATAAATTTACCAAAGATACCATAGTTTTATAAATTGGCCACATATGTCTGTGTAATATATTTATTATATCACATTTCATAGCATTTCTGTTTTATGAAATTCAGCCTTGAATATATCACATATGTTTTGCATATATGTGCAATAGTCGGCCAAGTGTATCTGAGTAAAGCATGATAAATGCGTTCTTTCCATATGGGAAATTAAATGTTTTTCCAGATTAAAAAAAAAAGTTTATGAAGAGCAGCCTATACAAAATAATTACAATAAATCACTCTTATTTAGGTTCAAATTATAAATTTGAACTAGTAACAAAGCAATTAAGAACAAAAGCCAGAAAAGTCATATTTAGGACCTGATTCTATAAGGAGATGGAGCAGCAGAATGGGAAATGCACGTGCACTTTCAAGACTCACTGCTACATGGTGTAAAATCATGCACTTGTCCAGCAGCTTCCAGCGTCTGCTCCCAGAGGGGGTAAGGATGGTCTCTCGTTGTCACCCCCCTGAGAAGACGAGCATGTCACCCAGAAAGCAGTGCCCTCCCACGTCTGTGCTAGCCTCCTTCCAGCCGCAGAATTTCGTAGTTCCTGTGTGAGCAGCCCTTAGTGGCCACTGGTGCTGGAGAAGGAAAGGGTTTTCCTGCTCTCACTGAAGCTGGTTCTGGTAACTGCCCCCAGTGTTCCAGGCGGTGCCATTGCCACGTTCTGCACCTGCCTGGGATGGGGTCATTGCACAGGTGCCCAGCTACTCAGATTGAAGTCCTTGGGCTGGGGCTGTAAATTGCAAAAGGAAGATAAAAATGGAATAAGCAACATGTAAAACATGGGAAAAAAAACCCCAACAGCTTGGTGTGAGGGGTTTGCGCTATTATTTTTTTCAATTGTTTTAGCTTGGCAGATGGACAAGGGCTCTGTGATTGTGTTTGATTTTCTCAGTCTGCTTGCCTAGTGCTCCCCTTGTCCCTCGTGTCAGGGGGCAGAGGGTTCCCCTTCTCCCTCTGGGCTGGGGGAGAGTTCCCAGTGGAGAGTTCCCAGTTGGGGCAGTGGAGGGGCTGCAGGTGAAGCCTTCCCCTTCCAGTCATGGGAACAGGGCAGAGGAGGGGTGGGGAGAGGGGGGTGCGGTGATCCTCCTCCCAGGCTGGTTTTATTTGAGCACTGCCTTACACATTTCTTTTATTTCTGCAAACATGAAGTGAGTCTTTCATTTTATTCCCTTTCTTGCTTGTTGTCAACTGCTTCAAACCAGATGGGTTCAAGAGATAAAACTATAAAGACTCAATGTCTCTATTTAGTGTGATGCCAAGTCTGCATGCCATCAAAATATCTGAGGCAAAAAAATTTGAAGAGACAATACTTTCCATAAGTAGTATGTTAAAAGCAGCCTAGATGTGAATATAGACAATGAATCACTGAGATTTTGTATCAATTTTTTTAATTACCACAAAGACAAATGCCATGTCTACATTCTCTGCTGTGTTTAAAGTTATTATGTAGGCCCAATGCATCAACTTTCCTCCTACCTGGGTCAGAACATGTTGTTCATAGCAAGTCAGAAAGTTGTTCACAGCAAGCAGTGCTGTGGGTGCCTGGAAAATGTACCTGTGCATTCATGAGACTCCAGAGCAGAATAAAGGCTCAGCATTTTAACAACTTCCCCAGATTCCCTGGCTGAACAGAATCAGGGTCAATCAGCCCTGAAACTGGTAGGAAAGAGAGAGCAATGCTGAGAAAGTGCCAAAGGATTTTGATAGTATTTTGCTGATAGTAATTTGCATATACTGTGAATGAAAGCTAGGAGGAAACAGCATAATAAAGAAAGAAATACATGCTCCTCTGGGTGAGCACAGGCTTATTTAGACGTGGAGGCTGCAGTTGACAGGATTTCCTAGTGGGATGAATGGGGGATGGCAGGGGAGGTAAAATCAAATACTCCTGACACTGAATGAGCTGGTGTAGGAGCTGTCACCGTACGCCTGCTCTGGATACTCTTCCTCTGGCCATGCTTGGCCTTCTCCCATAAGGATCCTGGTGCTTGCTTCAAGGCTCTTTGTGCTTTCCAGAATCTTTGTATCCCCTAATTTACAGGGGCGCGTGCTTCTTTGTTTTGATTTTCCCTCTCACTCCCCCTTTCCCCTCCTCTCATAAATGACCTAAAAAATCTAATTCCTCTGAGAAAAGTCAGAATAATGCAGTACGCAGTAACTGGTAGAACATACAGCTATGTTTTGTATGAGCAAAGCAGTCACAACCGAGAGACAGTTGCTCCGGTCCCAACTGTGTGGTTTGGTCATACGTTATAGTGTCAGAGGGGTTTTTTGTGATGGATTGTATTGAAGGGGAATAAGCCACTAATAGCTAGAAGAAAATTTATCTACTTGGATGATGTGAGCATTCAATGTATTTGGGGATATTAGTACTCTGGAACAAAATTCTTAATAGGCTGAGTAAATGCAGCTGATGGTAGCATTGCAAAAGCTTAGGGGAGCGGATGTCTCAACCAAGCAGACACCTTATTTTGTGGTGTTTGATAAGGGGTGGTGGTAAATAAAACCATACCCAAGAATGTGGTAAGGTCAGAGGACAACGGATTTGGTATACAGAACGTGGCTACTTGTTCCATGCTTACTTTGACATTGTTGGCAAGTTCCATGCCTGGCATGCTTCAATTTCAGTCTAGTTTAAAAGTTACTTTTCTCACTGCTGTTCTGATAGTGCAGACATGAGGGGGTTTTGCAATTAATTTCATACTGTGAGATCCTTAAATAAATTGCCAAAAACCTACTAGGATCTCAATTTTGGATAGTTTTCTTCACATTAAAAAAAAAAAAAAAGCTCCAGCATGCCCCAGAAGAGAAGGGCACGGGTTAAACACCCACAGGTTTACTTGGAAAGATTACCCTAACAGGGGGACCCAGGCTGAAAGTGCACAACACTGCAAACAGCAGGAGAAACATGTCTTCTTCCTTAGTCATTGCCATGGCTTTGTTGGTCACGCTTAAACATCAAATGCTGTGTCTCAGCATTGCTGTAACATTGTCTAGTATTAATCCAGGCAGTCACGTGCCATGTTTTATGTCATGATCCATACTTTCACACCACAGACACACACAGCCAGAAAAGGAAACACATTGATTTTAGCGCTCAGTAATCCTTGCTTAATCCCCAGTCCTTTGGTTTACATCACTAACATGGCTCCCGCAGTAGTCAGTTCTAGCTGTGTTCTTGGCAGGCTGAATTAAAGGAATGATTTATTAATTTGTAAGTTGGCTTTGTAGATGCATCTTAAATGTGCTAAAAACCAAAGCAGTCCACAAGCCAGTATTGACTTAACTATAAAAATCTGTTCTTTAAAATTGAAAACTTTGCAAAACTCCAAGTCAAGCTGCAGAGAGTCATTTGCTTACGAATGCAATCGCATTGTAGAGGACTAAATTTAACAACTGCCTCACTGCAGGCCCTCAGCCTACTTCCTCTTCCACTCATTACTACAAATACAATTAATCTCCTCTTTCCTTGCTCATCTACACCTGCAATGCTTTACGGCTCATGTACTGATAAGAGAAAGGGCTTGGAACTAATGGATCCATTTGCAAAAAAATGTTAGAGGGTCAGAGATCACCATTCATTCCAGTGGTGATAAATATTCCATGTAATTGCTGCGCAAATGCTAATGTTTGGGATTTTCTATTAGTTTACAAATGCTGGTTTCTTTCTTCCCTCTCACAGTGCCAAAGAGGATGATTCTTGGGAGGAAGCCTTTTGTAATAATTTAGCTGTCATTGCCTTCACTCCTGACTCCTTTAGGCCAGGTACAGGCTAGTCCTGCTCCTTTCTGGCAGGTGAGGTTCCAGAGCCAACTCCAGCAGCTTAAGGTGGCTCCTCACTCACAGCCTCCCTGCAAGGAGTGATGACTCTGCTCCTGTTACAATTGTAAAAAGCTTTACGTTTTTTCCCAGAAAAACAACTTCCCGTTAATTTCCTTGATGCAATCAGACAACTGGATTTGACAGTCTCTAGCAATATAGACTGTCTTTCCTGTTGGAAATCATTCTACTTCGGGAAAGTCCGGGTCAGTTCCTTAAGCAAATAAACTTGTAGGAGACTGTAACTCATATTCAAACTATGGCATTTAGGCTCAACTCTAAATCAAACTAATGTAGTCTGGCTGCTCATTTCAAGGAAACTATAATGTAGAAAAAAAATAATCTCTTTACTGAGTGTTTAAATAAAATCAGTGATGATGTAAAGTGTTAATTAATTGTAATAATGTGCAAAGCATGGATAGTGCTTTGGTAATGGGAAGTAAGTAAGGATAGGATGGGTCTGTTCTCGCAAGTAGATCTGCAATGTGTCCTTCCTCTAGAAGCTGATGAAACTTTTCACCCCTGTCTGGCTGCTGGTAAGATTACAGATGCAGTTCATGCCCTTATTTTCAGTTGGTGTTTGCATGACTGAGTTTATTTTTAAATCTACCCAGTCACACAAACATCAAATATTTAACCCCCAGTGAAGGGCGGTAAGTTTGATGTGAAGGTAATCTTTAGCATATCTGCCAAAAGACCTGTGAGTAAATCTAAGCATCCCTTGAGAATCTCCATAATTGCATTGACATGAAATTGACAGTAAACGGCATTTTTCAGAGAAAAGAATATACTCCAGAGTTCCTCAACTTCAGGCGCCGCTCTAATGTTATGACATGGGGAATGACTCCGTTCTTGCTCCGGGGCTGCCCCTGTGCCACCAGCACAGCATTTGCATCACGAGTTGTTTCCTACAGTGGCTGTAGGATGCCCAGGCTGCCATTAAGGATGCCGTGTGTGTGCTGCTTTGGGATCTGAGGGCTCACACACAAGAGGGAAGTGCTGTGGGGGGGGGGGGAGCTGAGTGCCAGCCCATCGGCCAGCCCTGCAGGGGCTCAGAGAAGCCCTGGAGCCTCTGGTGGCCCTGGGGCAGGATGTGTTCATGGCTGGCGTTCACAGGAAGGGCTGTGCTGAGCATGGAGCTGCCCTGAAACGCTGCAGAGATTGGGCGTCTTAGTCCCACTTCAGTTTGGAAACTGGCTTCTTATCCCTTACTCTGGTGGCATGGCTGCCTTTTCCTGTCCGAAGGAGGAGGAGAGAGTGATTACTTCTCTACTGGGACCAGGCTTGGCTCTTCTCATTTCCTGCTGTAACCATTTGCCCAAGATGGGCAAGCCCTGGATTTCCTTTCCTTTTCTGCTGGATGGGCACTGGCCCTGCAGCTCAGTCTGTGGAGATTGCCTGACAGTGTAGGCTGCTGTTTGCTGCCATGGAGAAGAGGAATCACACCTCCTGGCCACTCCTGCACCCCAGAGCCCCTGCAGAGTGGCTCTCAAGTCCATTGGGAAAAGGAGGGGGAAAGGAATTTTAACAGCGAGGATGCACAGCTGAGAGAGGAAACCAAGTGTGGGTTCAAAGTGCAGGGACTGACTATGTGTCTTGTGGGTTGGGGTTTTTTGTTTGGTTGGTTTTTGCTTTGTTGGTTTTTGGGGTTTTTTTTGAGTGACAAAGTATGGAAACGGAAATTTTGCTCAGAAGCTAAGCTTTTTAGCTATCCAAAAGCATGTTGGGCTCCAGTACTGAGCAGTCCCCTCCTCTGCATGGGAGGGGGCTGGAGGGTGGAGATGGAGCACTTACTGTCTACACAGTTCTGGTTGATGTAATGAACACCAGTACCCCCCCCCCCCCCAGGATCACTCAAAATTAGGCTTTAACTTTCAACTGCAATGCGATCCCCCATGTGGCTACTGAATAGTAAAGAAACAATCAAAGATATGCATTATTTACAGTGTCATCACACTCCAAGATGTGTAAGGCCAAGTTTTATTGAGGAAAGCCTGGCAGCAGCACTCTGTTTCTGTGTTTTAATGAAAATAATATTGGGCTTGGTGCATAAGACTTCTAGTCCAACAATATTCTCTGCCTGTACAGGACAGCTGGGTACCAGACCCAGACCTTAATTTGCTTGTGTTTTCCTTGAAATAATTTCCAAAGCCTTTGATGTTGCTGTTCATTACAATGCTGATGACTTTTTCCTTCATGTCCAGCTCTGTACAGAAGTAGAAACAAATATTTCCCGTAAAGTATCACCAGTGCACAGCCTGGGTACAGAACACTCCAGTTTATAAAGCTGAGTCCTGGTTTCCAGGCCACCTCCTATTTAACAAACTGGCCCTTGCTAATTGTTTCAGGGCCAGTTGTAACTGCAGGTTTTGCCTGGATGCAAGAGGAGGATGTCTAGGAGCAGCCTGCTGTGTGTCTAATATGCTTTGAAAGAATGCAAATGCTCTTTCATGATTCAAACAAAAAAAACCTTCATGAATTAATTTCAGCTTCCATGACCGCAGAGATGACAAGTTAATGGAGCCATTTGTGCTGTGTGGATAAGGATTTATCCATGCAATTCCCCTAAATGTTAATGGGAGTTGTGTGGCTGAATCCCAGACTTGCCACGTTGAAACCCAGCCCGAACTCTCCAAGGAGAAGGGCGCTAATTGGATTGCTGAGTTCAAATCCTCCAGCGAGTCAGGCTATGGAAAGGATTTAGCACTGGCTCTGTAAAGGGCTTTACACAGCTTTGCAGTGCTGGGCAGGGGAAGATTTTTTCCCTCTTTCTTTCTTGTGATTAATTGTGAGGCTTGAGGTGACAGGAGACATAATGAAATTCATAAATGCCAAAGGCCGTCCCTAGTCACATTCCTGGCTGTTGGTTTAAGTTAGAAGCTGACAGCGGTGTGAACAAATCAAGGTTGGTCTGATAGCCCTTCAGCTGTGGGGAAGAAAAAGTAACTGACAATGAGAAACCACTGGAGGTGGTTTAATGGGTATAAATTTTCAAGAAAGAGAGATATTTTACAGTGATTCAGCTTCTTGGATACATAAATGACTTACAAACAGATGTATTCTGCCCCCACTGCAGTCTGAGGGATTCCAGTCCTTTTTCACCAAAGAAGAAAATGGCACAAGTTGTCTCAGTAACCTGCCAAAGAAAAGCTTTTGCAAAACCTGTAGCAGAACTCAGGGACTTGTTCTGTGTCATTCTTTGTGAGTGCCTGTGCTCGGCTTGTTATAAATTTTAAAATAAATCCACTTTCCTCTCTGGAAAACAAAACTTGCAGCTTGAACAAGCAGCTTAGGAATTAACCCAGAACTCTCCCTTCAGCCTAGAAATACATTCTGTTACTTCCCCACATCTAGGTTTGAGTTACAGTGTAAAGAATTGCTTCCCCACTCCTCTCCTCGTCCCTGACAGGGCAGGACACGTCACGCCTGAGCATATATTGACCAGATAGTGATGCGGTGGTCTCTGGAGCCAGCTGCCAGCAGCCGCTCGCCGGGGTGTCTGTGATCCGAGAAGGCCAGGCGCTGGACGGGCGCACTGTGGTAGTCCAGCACGGCCAGGGGCTTCAGCTTTTGCCAGCCAAAGATCCTGATGCGATGGTCCCACCCTGCTGTTGCTAGAATCTTCTTGTCTGGCCGGATGGTCACATCAGATATGCCAGCATTGACAAGTTCGTGTGTTTTGTAAACCTGTGTGAGAAAGTTATAGATGAGCTCTTGTTATTTAAACAGAAGCCAAAGGAACATTTTGTGAGTTTAGAAGGGACAGTGCTCACCTGTCCACGCTGGTATCGCACGGGCAGCGTGGAGCTTTTCACCACATGGTGGCTGGTGCCTTCGGTGCGAACAATTACAGACCTTACAGTGGAAAAGACCTTAAGCCTGTCTATCTCCAGCACAAGTCTCTAAAAATAAAAGCATCCCTAGCACGTTTTTGCATTTAAAGCTGTTTGTATTCTGTTATAAGTGAAGCTCTGGGTCAAGGCTTTGAGACGCAGACTACACAGCTTTGCTTTTCCTTCCAGCTTTTCTTGCATGAGCTGCAACATTCAGAACTGTGGCCATGTATTTTCCCTGCTTTTGCAATATTTCCATGCTGAGATTCTGAGCCGATGTTTAAACTACCTGCTACTTATTTCTACTACTGTGGTCCCTCTCAAAAACCCCAATAAGCTGTGGTAGAATTTACCACAGTCTTGAGAAAGGAATGCTTCCAGGAATTAGGTTACAGTGTCAGGAAATCTGTATTTCTAGTACTCTTTCCCAAGAGACTTTTATTTACACCAAATTCCAAGAAGGGGATTATGACCAAGTTATTGATTTCAATCTTGGAAGCTTTTTGTTACTGTTTGGAGACTACTGGGGCACAAGTTTCTGAGGGGCACAATTAAATGGGAAGGCATTCAGCTTCCTTCAGGAGGTACTGGGGCTACACAAGACTTGGTCCTTGGAAAGAAAAGTTTTCACTTCACTGACATGCGTTTCCCCTGAAGCACAGGGGAAAAGCTCTATAAAACACACTTTTGCTGTTCTCACCTCAGGTAACTTGTATTAGTCAGCAGTTACCTCTGAAACACAGGCGGTGTGCACCAGAGAGTATGTGTGTGTGTGTGTACACACACCTTTTTGTGGGGCTGCTCCTGTAAAACCTGTGCTTTTTGTAGGATGGCTGTACCCAACCTCCCCAGTTACACTGGCGCAGCATGGCTTCAGTGGGGTTTTCTGTTGGCGTGTGCCCACTGGCAAGGGAAGGATTTGTTCTTGCATCACCAGCCTTACTCTGTAAGCGAGATTATTAGCTAATGGCTATAGCCAATCCTGGGTGTGGTGCTTCCCATCCTTACTGTCAATTACGTGGGCAAGATCCATACAGCAAAATGAGGGCAACTGGGAGAAATTGCATGTCATCAGCAAGCTACAACTTGAAAATGAAGCCTGTAATGGTGATGCCTTTTGGCTATGGAACATTAGGGAACAGTGGGCATTTGTGCACGATCTGCAAATACAAGAGGTGAGAGAGAAAACAAAGGAGAATAACTTGCTCAAGGTCTATGCAGCCAGGTGAAATCCTGCTGCCAGGATTTGTGCCATCCAGTCACTGATGGGCAACTACTGCAGTCAGCTGCATACCAGCACCATTTCCTAACCAGAAAACCAGCTCGTAATTAAGCAAACAAAGAGGTAAAACAGGTGAGCTTCTTTCAGCCAGTGGTGAGCAAGGAAACTCACACAGTAGCAATGCAGGAAGAAATGCTGACACGCTGAGGCCAACAGACACCCACCTCTCTTCCCTCCTTAACACATGCTATCTATGATTTTCCTTTTTTTTCCATCTCCCTCTCTTACACCCAGACCATGTCTTTAACCCTATTCTTATTGGAAAAATAGCCAAGATAGTGCCAGCCTTAGCCTCAGCATTTGAGGGAAAAGCCTCAGGAACCTAGCCAACAAAACGTGTGTGTACTTACATCACAGCTTATGGAATTGTTTTTTTCTTGTCATATATAAAGGACCTCCTGTGCTTATCACATTTCTTAGTTCTGCTTTGTTTATTCACCTGCAGAAGCTGTTTACCTCCTACATCCTACCACAAACATCATCACATAATTACACTATCTCATCCAAATCAGAAGGTGCATAACCAATCTAGTCATTTGCTGACAGTGATGATTTCAGCAACTTTCTTGTAGAAGACAATGCACCAAACTTTCCCCATAGCAATAAACTGTGAAGGTACCTTCATCATCTATTCATTGACACACTGGAACGTTGCCACTTAAAACAGAGCCCAAGTACCATCATTGCGTCATTATTTCTCCAACGGCAGATAGCTATGCACCACGTTTACTTATTAAAACCTTTTAGAATAAAAATAATGTGCCACTGAGTGGCTTTCCAACGTCTACCATTACCTCAGGTACCTGGAATGTCAGGGAAAAAAAAATCCCCATCTGGTTTATATTATTAATGCAATGGTGGAAAAAAACTTAATCTATGTCCTTGACAATCTCTAGAGCTCACATGAACGATGCATTTTATTAGGGCATTCACACTATGCATGAAGCACAGAACCATTACTTATAGTTCATAATTCTTGGCATTTTAATTTCTTTTGAAACAAGCTACTGTCTCGTGGTGTGATGTGCTGAAGATGTAACTAACTCTACATCTCCTGGGACTGTGGAAAACAATACATAGAATATTTCAGGTGAAGAACTGTTTGTTTTTCCTGTGTGTCATACCTGTACCCCTGTGTTACAGTTAACTCCAAACTGAAACATGCTGTGGTGAACAGTATTTTCTTTGAATTTAGGAAAAAGCTGTGCTATAATTAATATGAAGGAACAGCTTCCTTTCCAGCACTAGAATGTTTGAAGCTTTAAGAAGGCTGTTATGGTCAGATTTCTGACACCATGGCCTTAGAAAACTATCCCCAATCCCAAGGTTCTTACTGGGACTTGTCTATCACCTTCCTTCTGTGCCCCTGAGCTAAAGATGTGTGCAGATGTGTGCAGATGTGTGCAGATGGTGACAGAAAGGCTGGGGCAGGGGAGGGCAGACATGACAAAAACCTCAAACTATGACAATTGGGCACCAGACTTGCTAAAACTCTTTCTTATCCCATTTGCTTAGTACATCTCTGCTACTTATTCAGAGTCTAGTCTTTCACTTCCTATCTCACTGCTTAGTAAAGTTCAGGTGTTCTCCTGGGCGAGCTCTGTGTCCCCCAAACTTCAGCTCAGTGAGTTGCAGTTACACCACCTGCACCGGGGTCCCAGTGCCCTGCCCTGCTCCAGAAATGCAGCTTCTGAGTTGGTGCCTTACAGATCATACACCTTTGGGGTCCCTCCATGAGGAGTCCCTGTCAGATGGCCAAGCACTTGCTTTTTTTTTTTTTTCTGTGACACCATTCAGAAAACTGTGTGAGCTAGCCAAACTACCCAAAAAAATATCCTCACAAAAGCTGCGAGCTGGAAGAGCAATTAATGTTCCTCCATGAGATGGTGTCTCCTCTCACGGATGGTGAACACAGCACACAGGGGCTGGTTCATGTCCTTTCCGTTCTGTGTTCGGGCCACAACTGCCAATTTGCAAAGGTTAAAGCACTCACAGAGGAGAGGCTACGCACGGGCCATTTTAATTTTCATGAGCCTTATTTATGCACTTCATTTCCACACCTAGTTAAAACCTACTTAACCCCTTGGCACTGTTGGAACACTTGCTAAAGTAGTCTAGATTAAGCAATATTTATTGCCATTCACTAGCATGGCCTGAACTGGTGATTATGAGACCTCCTTCTAAGCCAGTCAGTCCAGGTGTGCGTCTCTCAGACACACACTGATAGAGGTTAGGTTCCTTAGGTTCTCTGGCTCCGGCTGGGGCTCCCGAGGTGCCAGAGGACGGTGGTTGCCTAAACCTCGTGTCCTCTTGGTGCTGGCTGGGCTACTCCTACTCTTTTCATTTGTGACGTATTTCATGGAATATTTCTCTCTTTCCCACAGTGGAAGGAAACCTTTATCCATTCAAGCAGAACCTTTGGAAAAGCAATCCTTTGTTTCTCATTTTTATAACTCATTTATAATGTTTAGGACATTCCGAGAGCTGAATACTCCTAACGTGATAAATGAAGATACAGAGGCAATGGTTGAGTAATGCTAGGCTTGTGTGCCTGTTGCGACTTTGGTAAAACCAGAAACATGTGAGAGAGGGGTTTTGCTTTTTTTTTTTTTTAAATCCTCACCATCTTTTGCTAAGCTCAGTCACATAGCACAGGCATTCTAACCAGTCTGTGATTAATTAGCTAGAGATCTGCAACAACTCCTCTTCATGACTAAATATTTTTTTTAGTCTATCAAACTGTTAGTGCAAAGTGGGATAAATGACACGAGAGGGCCCATGATCCTGACCTGGAGGTTCTGTTGCTCATTGAGGCTCCAGATGCTGAGCACCTTTTCAGATGAGCCCGAGATCCCTCTGGCCTTCTCTGAGTCAAAGTCAAGGCTCATCACTGGCTCCTGGTGGCAAACGAGTTGGCTCAGTGCTTTTCCCGTTGACAAATTCCAAAGCACCACTGATCCGTCTTCATAGCCAGCCAGAAGCAAAGGTTGGGAACCGCAGCTGGGCTGATCAAGAGAAAAGTACAATTGAAAAGTAAATAGTCTGTTAGGAAAATTGTCAGGCCCAGGTAGGTTTCAGTCCAAGCCCCAATAAATGGCAATGCTGACTGGTGTAGAAGTGAAATGTTTAGAAGTCTGAAGGTGAAATCTTGATCGTCTGTCCACTTACCAAAAGCATTGGTAGCTGCTGACACACACATGATTTTTATATCCACATATAAAATTCTATCTTGTAGAGATATAACACGTATCATCTAACACATCTACACATAGAGAAAATTTCTCTCTGAAAAATCCAAACTGTTGCCCTCTACCTGAAAAAAGGCTGCCTGAAGTTTTCAGTTTTACTTCATGGCCTGAACTTTGCTTGTGCTCCTTAAAAAGCCAAAAGACAGAGAGCAGCTGAGTTCCAAACCCACCTGGACACTGCTGGACGTGCCCAGCGTACGATGCCAGTCCCACCCTGCCCCGGGGAGTGGGGAGCATTTTCCCAAGTGCTTAAAGGTAAACACTGAACCTCCATCAGGAACCTCTGGGTGAGTCACCAAGGGGTTAACAGGCGCCCAGGTCCCACTGTAACCAATTGAAAGCTATTTTGATTAATGATGTCACAGGCCAAAGGGCACGGCACCCTGGGCAGACACCTAATTTATTTAAGCCTCTGAAATAACTCAAAGAAGGGAACATTACTGGATTACATGTCACACTTAAGGAAAATATTCATCATTGCTCCAGCCGGAAGACTAATGTCCCCTGAGCAGTAACTAGCTATGTGAGTGAAGATGCAAATCTCTAATGAAAAGCAACTAAACACCAGGCATCTCTTAATGCCAGGGATTTCTTTAATAGGAGAAGAAACAGCAAAATAGACATTGGGATTATGATCACCTCATGCAGGGACACCCTACCCAAAGTAGTGTACCCAGTACCTTATTCAGCAATTTCCAACACTGTCAGAGTCTACAGGCTTTGTTTGCTTGGTATTCAGTTCTAAATAAAGGTAAAGGACATTGATAAGGAATTAATTATTGGCATCACCTCACATTGTTGATGAGGTTCCTCAAATGTGCTGGCTGTCAGTGTTGTGATACAAACCTGCGGGGGCCAAAGGCTCACAGCCTCTATTAATGGTCCAGACTCTTCTCCCACTGGTTGTTATTTGTTCTGGGGGGGAGTTAAACTAACAAGAGATGGGTGGTCTCGGTAATAAGGCTGCTGAGGAAAAGCCTCATGGTTTTTTCTCAGATTTATTCAGCCTAAAGAAGTGTTTAAATGTGGAATGGATCTCCCTGATGGGAAGAAACTTGCCCCTTAAAAGAAGGAACCCAAGGGGAAATGCCCTCTATCATCCCTCTGCGCGGGGCTGCCCGCTCCTGGCTCCTTCCTGCAGCAGCCTCCTCCTCACCGTAGGACCCCTTTCCTTTTGGAAAGGTGGGGAGCAGGCTCTGGAGAGATGGGCCCCCAAAGGAGGTGTCTCATAATGCCCAGAACTGTGGACGATTTTTCTGTCAAATTTTTGATTTGCTAAAACAGTGTCAGAGCAATGAAAGAATATATGTCAAATATATGTGAATTAATGTTAACTCATCAGATATTTGGCTGAAGAGCACCTGGTTTTTAATACCAGGGAAAAGTTAAAAAAAAAATCTGAATGAAACAAACATTACAGATTTTATTTATATCTAATGAAGAGTAAAGCCCTCAAAACAAAACAAACTATTTCCTATGTTTTTAATTAAGTTTAAAAAAATCCCCCAGTTTGGGCATTCTCCCCTTGCCCCCCCGTTATTTGTGCTGCTCTCGCGATAGCCCCGCAGCAGGCAGCCACCCCCCAGCCCCTCCGCCCGGCTCAAGGGGGTGGGTGTGTGTGTGGGGGGGTGTGTGTGTGTGCACTGTGTGTGCCTGCACGCTGTGTGTGTGTGTGTGTGTGTGCCTGCACGCTGTGGGCACCTCAGCTCAGATTTGCAAACCAGTGATTTGCAGGTGAGATCCAACACTGGTCTATTTTAAAAACAAAGTATTGTTTTCTATGTAATGAGGTTCTCCCAAACTCTTCTTCCTGGCGTTCCCTAACCAGCCGAAGTGTAGTGTTTCAGTGAGTACATAGACTTGAACAATAACAGCTATTGAGAGAGCAGGGGAGCTCTCTGATGCCTGGACTCACCAAGCAGTGGTGCACAACGGCCTATTTATTTCAGTTCCCAATAACGGACACTTCTGGCGAAGAGTCTTCACCATTCATGTCTTGGTTTCAGTGGAAATATGAAATTATATATAAATCATTGTTCTTCCTAAGCAGAACATTTTGTTGTTGCATTTGGATAAGTGTCAAGGAAGGAAGAGAAGGTGATCTGCTGTCAACTCAACAGGAATAATTGCTATAGTTTATATAAAGTAATAACTCTGCGTTTCCAGTTTCTACATGTATTATTCCTGTTGAATTATTTTGTTTGCACTATTACGCAACACGATGCCTTCCCCAAGGAGTGCAAAAAATGTAAGGGAAGACGATCCTTACTCTTGCAACTGCTTCCCCACCCAATTAGTAATAGCAGGAAGGTGTGAAGCTGAAGGGACAATGTATTCAAGAGTATCAACCTTCTCAAGGAAACAAAACCATTGAATGAAGTCATGTATCTAAGGACAGACCTAGTAAAAAGAGAAAAAATAAAGAGAAAATGAGAAAAAGCCAACAAAATAAACAGCCAGCAGTGTTTTTACTGCTTAGAAGACAGTGAGGCATCATCCACAGGCCTGACCTAAGGCTCAGTTTCCATCTGCTCTACAGCCAAGCTTCTCACTCCTGCTGCTGCTGGAAAGGTGCACTGTTGCCTTATACATGGATGGACTTTTACTGACATGCAGAAAAATAGGAGAATACACAGCTGCAACCCCCAGACCCTTGTTGGATGACAACCCTGCACACACTCCTGCAGTCCATCATGTGGCTCTCTGTTTCAACTTGTTAATTTACTGTGCCATAAGCAGTGTCTCTTTAGGCAACACTCTTAGGCCAGGGACGTGGCTATGGCCCAACGTGGGGCTGTGCAAAGAAATCCTGGGTGGCCTCTCTTCAGGAAGGGTACAGCTGGGTTCCCTCCTCTTCTCCTGCTTTTATGGTACAGGGTTCCTCAGCGAGCCCCTTCCAGCCACGCCACACACCAACGCAGAGCATCACTGGTTCACCACATGCCAGTATTTGCCCTTAAGAGCATCCTCCTCCCCCGCGCTTTAAACCCAGTCGCACCCGTTTATGAAAGAGCAGATACAGCTGTGAGACCGTGAGGGATTAGGTGTCCCAGCCTGCTGCAGTCCAGGAACTTGTGGTGACTTCCCCCCAGCCAGAATTTGCATGGAATAACTTATGTCTCCCAGTTCCCAGTCCTCTGCTTTATCCCCACTGGTAACAAAATTAGAAACTACATAAAATTAAGACTCTGCACCTGCTCTGCTTCCTAGAGGAATAGCAATATTAATGCATGTAGAAAATATGGCAAGACAGAGGACTTTTTTTTATACAGGCAACAAAATTTTCAACACTGAACATTTCCTCAGTTATCTTCATCTTATTAAAATATGTCCAGGAGACAGAAAGCCCCATTCATTTCATTGAGTACTGAAACTGATTGCATTTTTAGGAGAAACTTTCTGCTTAATAAAAGCCTGATCAGCCTATTTAATTTTACTTCTATTTTTTTTTCTAGTTTTTAATTAGAGCATGGGACTAGAACTGTGGCCTCTTCTACTTTTGTCTGAAGTCAGCAACTGAATTTCTCTCAACTTCAGTCAGTTCAAGACCTTGAGTGAAAACATGAAGGCCTCCAATTAACAACAGATTGCTAATTTTTTCAGCTGAAACCAATAGAAAAGTTCAGGTGAACCTGCAGGAGTAACATCCTCGGAATGGGCTGGGATGGTCGTGCTATAACCGTTCTGGGAACGGATGAACTGGGAATCAGCTTTGCCACCAGTTCTTTGGAGACTTGGTGCCAACCACTTAGACTCCTTCCTCCCTCTGCTGCCACCTTTTTGTGTTCCTTGTCTTTCACTGGGGGCACCCCATAAACACTATTTGCTGAATACTCTGCAAATGTGGGGTTTTTTCACTAACTGCTTTTATTTACCTTTTTTGTCCCAAGTCAGTACAACCATCAATATTGCATTCCTATTGTCTGTCTGGAATAGAAATGTTTGCAGAGTGCTTCCTTGTCCTGAGGGCATTGAAGTGAACGTAACCTGCCATTAAAATCACTGTTTTTAAGTAACCCAATCATTTCTCATCATTCTTAATGCAGCGAGAAACCATATCAAACAACTGGCTTTGGTAAGTCACTCATTTCCTCTTGATTGATGCAAAACCCGGGTCTATCCTAAGGACACAAAGCTTTCCCCGAGCACTTGCAAATCTTCCATTAAAGCTTGGAAAGCTCTGAAAGTTACATTAAGGATGTTCACAAATCTTTCCCCCCTTTAATAGTATAATTACTTGATTGGTTTGATAATAAATCAAAATCCAAGTGAAGAAAGATTCATGTGCTTCATATAAAATGAATCACAGGGAAAACATTTCACAATTAGCAGTTGCTCTTGCCTTACCTGCCACAGCTTCAGACACATGGGCATGCCCAGCTTGGCACCCGCCTCTGGCTTCAAGGTACAGACTGACGTCTTGGACGGCAGCTCCAAAACCTCAACCTGACATCAGGAAAACAAGAGCATTTGGTCAGGCTCCAGGTCAAAATTCTCCTGTTAAAAACACAAGTCCTTTAAGGTGATTAAGTGAAAACTGTCTGGAGGAAACTGAGGAATGTGTGCTGGAGTTGGAGCTGGGGGAGATCCGCAGCTATCGAAAGAAACGCATTGGTTTAGGGAAGAGCAGACAAAACTGCTGGAATGAACCCGCTCTGCTGCTGAGTCTCTCCATACAGCAGTGATATGTGTGGCCACTGGTACCACCACAGGCTGCTGCGGCAGAAAGCCCTTCCCTCCTGTCTCTCCATTTCCCCTTTATCCATCTCTTGATGCCAGTTTTTTGCCATATTCACTTGTCACTCACACCGTCTCCTCTCTTCTGTCACGGGAACTCAGAGCTTGTGTGGAAGTATGGCCAACATATGCATCTAAGGTGGATTATTTTATTGCTAACCAAATGGGGACCCCAATGATCTGCTAATGTGGGGGGGCGTGGGGACACACAGATATTTTTAACACCGTGTGGTCTGACCCCATTGAAAGCAGAGTCACACAATATTGTGTGAGACACCCGCTCTGTCTACATGGCCGCCTCCGCCGGCGCTCACGCTGACGGCAATGAGTTACAGATCTGCTGAGTTATTCTGGGGTCTTTTTAGCACGGGGCAAGTCCTTCCTCTGCCAAGGATGGTGGGAGTCTGCCTTTCCAGTTTGGCACTGGGAGGTTCTGGGTCTCTTGACTGTCAGGGAAGTGCCTCACTCTGGGCTGATTCTCAAACCTGCAACTATGGAGAAATAGAAATTCTTACGTATCAAAAACTTGCTGCCAGGAACATGCCTGTTTCTCAAACACATACTTAGTCACTAAGGTGATCTTTTATCGTAATGAAATAAACAATGGTCTGTATTATCTCGTAGAATTAAGAGACTTCAAACATTTGATAAACCCAGCATCAGAGCTGTGATTTCAGAAGGTGCACAAGCCCAGCAGTGCCGCGGGACAGCCCCCGCCGGGAGGTGAGGTGTTGCAGAGAGGGCTCTGCCGGGAGCCATCCGCCAGGGCCACAGCACCTGCCATGGCTTCCCCGTCCCATCCTTTCGTTCAGAGCTTGCCAGAACACCTTCCTGTTTCTAGGGGCTGTCGGCCAAAAGGCAGCTGCACTGCAGGGCTGCGAGTCGCCCCTGTGCTGAACACAGTGCACACAACGCCTTCTGAAGCCGCTGGGGATGGAGCAGGCCCTGCTCTCCAGAGCTGAGGAACGGGGACCTCCAGTACAGCCAGCAAACCTAGGGACAGACCACAGCCTGTTCCCCTGGGAACTCTGCCTCTTTGGAGCTACACTCCTAACAAAAGATGCATTTCTCTTGGCAACTCTCTCGCTCTCAGCCTAACAACCAAGGGAGTTACTGCAGGGCACGGGCTCTAAATACAGAGCTGACCCCTGCTCCTTGGTCCCCATCCCTGCCTCTCCCAAGGGCATTGCTCCCAGACAAGACTGAGACTGCAACTTCCATGTAGTAAGGATAAACCCACAGTGATAAATGCACCTTGGCAGGTTAAACCAAAATAAAACCAAACCAACAACAAGAACCTCCTTCACTTTACCTTGATTAAAAAAGGACAAACTGGTACAGGAAAAAGAGAGAGATGAGAACTGGTTTCTGCAGAAGGTGGGCAGGCAGGAGCTGCCTCTGCTGGGCTGAGAGCTCCGGAGAGCGGCTGCGTGACAGCCAGCTGAGCCTTAGAAATAAATGCTAGTTCATGTATTTTGACAACTGTAACCTAAAACTTGAAGTTCTGTGTTTATATTGGTTTTGCTTAATAGGAGAAAGATTTGCCTTTGCCTGAGGTTAATAGTGTTCCTGGGTGGCTAAAACTGGCCACAAGGAAACACACCCTTTTTCTTTTTCACATTAATAAAGCTTTTAACATGTTTCTGGCAAATTGGCAAGAAAAGTGCATGTAACTCATAATTGGTGATTTAAATGCAATCATGAACAAATAAATGCCTGTTCAGATCTCATTATTTATGGACTGAACCTGCTTTAAGACAAAATTACTCTTTCTTTGGGCACCAGCCAAGCATAAACACTTATTAAGTCTTAATTTTAATCATAAGCTGCAAATGTACTGTGTCTCACACGGTGCTGCCTATTTGGAAGCACTATATATTACGGGAGCTTATGTGAATTTATTGAAACCTGACAGAGTTGTAATGTAAAGGTTCATACCTGGAGTGGAAGCTCCGGCTCAGGGGGCTGCAGAGCAGGGGCAGCGTGTGGGGCCCACGCCAGCACGGGACAACCAAACCGAGAGGAGTTTGAGACATGGGGGTAAACGTCTTCTCTTTGGGTCAGGCCATTATTTAGTGCTTCATTACCAGAAAGTGTGTGTGTGTGTGCTCTTTGCCTGACACAAGCTCTTCTCCGGCTGACACAAGAATGCACTTGTCAATTTTGTTTAACTCAAATATTACTGGGTGCTCCTGCGAAACGGGGAGAGTTCTTTGTGGGACAGAGCAGTGGTATGTACTGGAGCAGCACTGGTTGTGCCTCCAGACTTACTCGATTCTGTAAAAGGCTGAACATTCTGGCTGTGAGCCAACAAAGTACTTAAATGTGTGCTTAACTTCTGAATAATAAAAAGCTCACATTTTCTTGCAACACGGGCACCATTCCCACTTATTACTTTGTATAGAAAATATGCAACTTTCAGTTTCATGATCCGCATCCTCTAGTCCAGAAAAGTATGTGACCTTTTGTGTTCATGAACAATTTACAATTAGCTTGTCTTATTTATGTCACTTTTTTTTCATATTTTTGGTATTTTGATGTCAAATATTTGAAATAACTTATTTTTTTGTGATGTTCTCAAATAGCCCTTCAAAGACAACACCACGAAGCAGAAAGGTGCCACAAAGCTGTCAGTCAGCGGTGGCTGCGGTGACGGGCACTAGACATGGAGTCACCAGGAGGAGCTGAAACGGACCCCACAGTTACCTCCCACCGAGCAATCCTCTGGCTGCTCAGAGCAATTCAGCCATTTCCAGCCGAGGGACCAGCTACAGAATTAGCCCGGGGTGAAAGACCGTGTCCCACCTTGCAGATCACCCTGCCCCCCTCGTGAGCACCTCCACCTGACGACAGCTCTCCTGGCCACCGGCTCCCCAGAGCACTCTGGCTCCCCTCTAACAACATTCAGCTGCACCAGAGGAGTTTTCAAAACTCCTGCAGATGCAGGACCGGCAGCAGCTGCAAATACTTATATGTCAGACAAATCTTGGGGTGATATCCTTGTTATTAGAGCATGAGCTATGGAATTCAGTCATCTTTCCAGCAGGTAAAATCAGTGATTAGAACCCCCAAAGGTTCCTTGCGCTGCCCGCCTTTGAGCAAAGACGTTTCCCCTTCTGAACCAAACCCCACCTCCCAAGCACCAGGAAAAGAGACACTTCCTACCTCCTGCAGGGCTTTGGCTGCCATGGCCATTAGCCAGCGTCCCTGTGCCACCATCACCAGAGAGCATTTGCAGAATCCCACGTTCTCTGTGAAGATGGCATCCGTCACCGCCGTCCGTCCCTCTGCTAAATCCCACAGGCAGATCCTCTGGTCACGACCCTGGCTGGTGTAAAACAAGATCCCCATGAGCAGCGGCTCCGAGGGAGCCTGGCTCAAAGCTGGGTCTTGAACGTGCAGTGAAGGAATGAGCTCCTGCGGGGGTGATAACTGGGTCTCTCATGAAATGCACCACCGAGACCCCCACCCACGGCAGAACCGCCAACAGGTCCAGGAGGTACCCGGGGGTCTGTCAGATACAGTCCCCTCGTGTTTCCTTGTGAAGAGAGACCGGATCACACACAGCTACGCTACTTATATCTGTGTGTGTATTTGTGCAGTCTCATGAGGATTTGAGCATTTTCATAATAAAATCCTTACTTTTTACCATTGATTAGATCTAATT
The DNA here is from genome assembly GCA_004320125.1 of Scolopax mira. Classification (NCBI taxonomy): domain Eukaryota; kingdom Metazoa; phylum Chordata; class Aves; order Charadriiformes; family Scolopacidae; genus Scolopax; species Scolopax mira. The sequence continues at coordinate 13,922 of BJBW01002317.1, read as the reverse complement.
TAAAGGAAACAAAGGTATCCAGAGAGTAACGCATTTAACACTCTTTAACCCTAGCAATGAAATAGAAATGTCAGGCGTGTTGACAGCAAAGAGACAAAGAGCAAGACAACAAAGACTGCATCAAAGATAATTGAAAAGTTATTCAGTTATTCAGTGGTCGACTCCCCGCAGCCTCGGGGAGGGCCCAGAGGAGTGTTACTGCTCTGTGTGTGTGTGTGTGGACACAGCAGGAGAGGGACCGAAGTGCCAGGAGTAGCAGGAATGAAACGATGAAACGCTGTGGTTAAAATATCCCAAACCAGAGAAGCGGCGGCTGCAGCAGTGACGTACCCGTGCAGCTCCCACAGAGACTCCTCCACGGACCTCCTCCCCCAGCTGGTCCCAGACCATGGGCAAGGGGCTCAGCATCAATTGCTGCACATTTATGTGATCCCACTGGCTCCAGAACAAAGTTCCCTGTGGAGAAGCTTCCAAGCCACACACTACAGAAGCACAGGACCTGTCCTCATGTTATCCCCGGGACAAGGAGTCGTCAAGAATCCCTTATCATTTCTTGGCTTAATTAGCAGTGTCACCCGATGGAAGTGTGAAACCTGAACAGAGGTAGATATAAATCTACAGACTGTTGGGACTTCTTCAACACCAATACAGAAACTCCTGTCTGCTCCTCAGCTGAGTGACAAACTGTCACAACATTTACAGCACCTGGCATAGAAACAATGTGGTACAGCAAGAAAGTGGTGTGATTCAGCTTTAGAGCAGAGAAACAAAAAATACAGGTAACTGCTGTCTTAAAACTGCCAGGCTATGGGCATGAACTGTTCTATGCAGACAGCAATAATGGAGGAATGGGAAACTCTGTAATTACACAAACAATGCTCATTCAGTACTATTTTATGGGGGAGAGTGTTGATAATTGTACTTGAGCAGATAACAAATATAAATGCTAATGAGTTCCACTGTATAAGAGATGTCTTCTCTAGATAAACATGTCAGAACACCTCCCAGTCATACAGACACTTTGGCATCTACTCGAGATCACCTGTCTAATCCAAAGAACACAAATCTTCCTGACTTTCCCTTGCTAAATGAGAACAGAAGATATTTTGCAACCAAGGGAAGGTGAACAGCTCAGCCTTCTTGCTCATTTGCAGCCTTCCCTTCTCCTGCTCCGACTCTTCTCTTCCTTCCTTACCTTTTCCCCTCTATAAACTCTTTATAACAGTTTTGAGATCAATTTTGATCTTCCCTGAGAACCAGTTGTGAAGCGTTTGTCAACTTCAAATCCCAATGTATTTTTAAAAAGGCACTATGGGCCCCCAGTAGTTATGATGTCATTACATACGTATCATTAAGAAATTAATTGTATCCTTTTTTTTCTACTTTTTGTTCTACAGGGTTTTTTTTGTGGTTTTGTGCTTCTGTATATTTTCAGTGACTCCATAATTAAGAGATTCCGTTCTTTTTTCCTTCTTCAATCCTGTATGTCACAGAAAGAAGAGTAATCCCCCTGGTTTTCGCGTGCCTGCTGACCTGAGGAGGCTGTCTTTGCTGCCCATAGTCTCCACGCAGTAGACAGATTTCCTCCCGTGGCCATCCAGTGCTGTGTCCACCCGGTGTGTTTTCAGGTTCCAAACGTGGATAAGCCCATTCTCAGACCTGGCAGCAAGAACAGACGCCGTGAGTGTGTCGGCTGCAGACACTCGGACGAGACAGGTTAATATTTTGCCTTTTTTGTTTTTAATCAAACCTGAAGCTGTTTGTACAAAGGTAACACGCCCATCACTCTCCGGTCATGCCTGTGGTGGTTTTTTCCAGGTACAACTAATCTAAATAATTTGCTTTGTTTTAAAAGGAAGCGTCCACAGGATGCTGGTTTCCTTACCCGGAGAAGAGGAGGGGCACAGCGGGCTCTGGGCTGGCGCAGGAGAAACGCAGCGCGTGGACGGCAGCACCGGTACCTCTGAGAACAAACCGCGGGTCCGGGGGGGGCAGAGCCATCCCAGCCGTGAGCTGGGGGAGGCAGAGGAAGACACAGGTGTCTCAGAGGGTGAGGCAGCCTGAAACAAAGGCACAACTTTAAATATATTCTGATCGGGGCATTCGCTTCTCCTACTCCCTTTCCCCCTTGGGTTACCGTTACCGGCTGCCGTTTCCTCTTGACACCGACTGACCGAGCACCATCAGGTCTCTCTTTGCTGCATCCCTGGAGCGGGGCAGGGGCTGAGCTGCCCCTGTGTGTGCACCTCTGGCACACTTGTAAATACAGCATTCTTCAGCTGTTCTCCCCACTGCAAAAAGGAAGAGCTGCAAAATGCAAGAAACTGGATACCCATAATTTCAGTGGGCAATTTATCACTTCGCTGAGCCCCCTGGCAAGTCTCTCCCCTTCCTCCCCATAAAATACTGTGCTGAGCTTCCCACTCACACCCACTTCAGACAAGCCTTACAGTGAACATAGCAATGGGAAAGAATTTCAGATGAGGGTAGAGTTATGGTCACCTTTACACAAGAATCCCATTACTCCTCTGGTCCCTTGAAGAGAACTGCAGTATTTCACACTGACTTAGTGACTACTGTATTAAATATTTTATTCCAAGGGGGTTGTGTTCCCCAAGGGATGAGTAGCACAGGCGGATGCTTTCAGCTCAGAGTGGGGTGGGTGTGTGGGGACACACGTTGCCGTGTCTGACACAGGGAACATGGAGAGGAATTTATTGTGAAATCCCAGGGACATTACGAGAAATATTTTCACCATGAGACCTTTTTACTGCTCTGTCTGTGATGAGCCTCTACCTCTGCTTCTCCCTTCCAGACCTGGCCTCGTACAGGAAAGGGCAGCTTCTGCCACTGCAGATGCCAACTCTCATCACTTTCCCATTTGGGTATATATTGCACCGGATTAAACAAAAAGTGCTCTCAGTTCAGAAGGGAAGATCAGCAGGTGTCTTCTTCCTGCAGGTCACAGCAGAGCAATTGCAGAGAATCAGGCAGCACTACAGCTACATGTTACCTGGTAAATTAAACCAGCTCAACTTTTAATTGCCATGTTACCCCAGTATCAGCTTTTGAGCTGTGTTTAATGGACGCACTTACTGCGCCTCATCTGCAGGTCTGCCTTGGGTCTGTATAGATCACTAATCACCATGGTAGCTACAGGTCCTAATTAAACATAATTATCTTTTAGGACTAGTGACGAAACAGGATCCCTCAGCATAATGTGCAGTTCTCCCTCAATAGCACTGTGTAATTAGTATGAAAATAATGAGCTCAGAGGATAATGTCCATGTTTTAGCGCCCTGACTCATCTGGTTGATGATGCTGTCTGATGAGCTGGGCTCATGACGGGCTGGAGGGAATTTTCAGACGATTACATGATGGACAGGTTCGCCCCCATGGGGAGATCCAGCTCCCAGGTGTGTGTCTGTGTCACCTGCTATAGACCTGTTAGACTAAGGGCTCGTCACCAAAGGCCACCTCTTTGGGACACTACAGCTCACACACTCTGCAGACCCAGTAACGGAAGCAGGAGCCAGGGCAGCTCGTCAGGGGAGCGGGATCCCTCGTCAGGGCAGGATCCTGGGTTACGCTGCACGAGGAGATGGAGCGGGAGGGAGGGAGCCCAGAGGGTCTCTGGCATCACAAGGCAGGGGGTTAATAGCATTTTTGTAATTACTGAGGCAGAAGGTTTTGCTGACAGACAGCGAGTGTGTGCGGGGCGGTGGGAAGGGTTTTACCTGGCATGAAACAGACGCTGCTAAAGCATGTCTTTACAAGGACAATACTTCAGAAAAATCCTCAGACTGGCTATAGGAAAAAACCCCAACGACTGAGAACAGACACTCGAGCTGTAAGCAAATGAAGCGACTGCTGCTCCTGGGAGCTTTGCTTGCTTTTTTGCTAACCACGTATGTGAGTCTGAAACTGGGCTTAATATCAAACCTGTGTCATCTTTTGTTGGGCTTTGAGGTGACTCCTTACACTTCCCACCATGACTCAGCAGACAACTGACAGGGACATTTTTCTTCCAGCAAGTGCTGAACTACAGAACTGCATGGTGCTGCCTTCTTCATCCATGAGCTTGGACAACTCACTGAAGACCAAGATACAATTAAAAGTTCTTAGGTACCTAAAGCAACAGCAAGTCCCAAGAGGTCACAAATATGTGGAAATTTGGTGTCTCAGTGCCTTCAGCCCTCCAGGAAAGCATCCAGCTCTACCTGACTTACCGGGATAAGGTGTACCCTGTGGTGCACTGGTACCAGCAGATAATGGTTAAACCACTCTCAGCTACACAGGCGGCTACAAACGTGCTAAATACGATGACTGCACGATGGTTAAAGCCCCTGGGTAAATTTTTCAGAAGTACCTAAGTAATTTAGAAGCCTAGGACTCGTTTCCAAATGAATCTTCAATCCTAAATCTCTAGGACTTTTTAAAGTTTCACCCCAGGTGCCTGAAAATGAGTTCTCTAATTAGCACAACATTTATTTTCTTGTTAACTCCAACTAGCCTCAGGGAGACCAATCTGTTCTTGTTAACTGGGGATATCTGCAGCAAATTTAATTAAATTAATTTGCTTAGTATTTAGGCTGGTCTGAGAGCAAAATTTGGCTGAAGGGTTTGAACAAGCAAAGTGGAACCTACAGAAGAAAGTTCATTTAAAAGCATCTTGGGGCTTGTTGCTGAGATACCCTCACGCTGTGACTCCTGCCTCCTCTAAGGGTATTACAAGACACCAATTATTTTGCTTATGGCAATACTTGTTTGCAAGAGGGTAAGAGATGCATCATCATCATCATCATCACCGTCACCTCTTGGTTTTTAAAAGACGTTCCATTTTTTATTTTGTCGAGCCTTCCCTGTGCTGTGGCAGCCCCCTCCTTCCGAGCTCCCCTCCCACCGAGCAGCTGAAAGCTCCTTCCAGGAGGAGCCCAGCAAAGCCCTGGGCATTTGCTGCACGAGTGAGGAGTGGAGCCCCAGCTCCAAAATTAGTGTTTCCATCAGCAAACAGCTGTGTGCACCACACACTGGGTACTGAAAAGGGTTTGGCTCAAAAAATGCTTCTACTAAATGCCAGAACAATTGAATTTCTTTCAAAGTTACCTTATTTTAGAGAACAATTCACTATTAATATTCCTCACAAAACTTACTTTGTTTAGGCTGCAATTAGAATAATCTTCAAGCCATTTGAATGTCCACGCACTGCTATTCCAATATCAGCACGTCAGTGTTTGATATAAAAAGTTAAGCTTTTATTTAATGAGAGTCATTTAAAATATGTAAATGTCAAAAGGATTACCTTAGAAAAATCTCTTAGAGAATTAAAAACATTAGCAGATTCCCACAGGAAAAATTCCAGCAGAATTCAGCAATTCTCCTGTTCCCACTCCTGTCACTTGTGTTTCTATCACACATTGAAGCAAAAACAAATTGCTATTAAAATATCATCCAAACACCCTCCTCCCCCTGCAAACCCCACGGTTCAGTTTGAGGTACCAATGGCTCGAGCAAAGACAAGAAAAAAAATCCTCTTTTTCTCTTTAGTCTTATTTAGAGTAGTAAAAACTCGGTGGTAAAAGAGCTTTTTCAGGTATAGGAGAAATAAATCTCTCTCGGCGCGTCTGGCAAACGGATTTGGGACTGCAACCAGCAGGTGTGCAGATAATTACTACTGCAGCGTCCCCAACACGCCCAGGTGTGCTCCCAAACAGAGAGATGAAATCCCTGTTATTTTTTGAAAATTCTTGGTCTACCAGGTGCCACCCTCCCAAAGGAAAAATCAGAGCAAAGAACAACTTGAGAAAGATGTGAATAAACTGTTCTTCTGCCCCCTTTCCGGGCTGTTTCGTTTCATTCACACAAAGCCCTTCCTGAGGCTCCTGTGCCCCCTGCGCCGCCAAGCTCCAGCCTTTGGGGGGGCACCGGCGGGAGTGGAGACGACTCCCCCCGAGGAGCAGCACAAGGCAAACCAGTTTGTTTATTCCAGTACATTTCCACCCCCCGTGCTGGCACGAGCATTGCCAAAAACAGCATCCCCCGTGTCCAGACGGGGGTTTCCCAGTGGGGACACCAGACTGTCCCCTGCCCGAGAAACACCCGTGAAACGCGGCCGCCTGTCAGCCCCCGGCCCTTCCTCGTGCCGGGGGGGGTCCCAACAGCACCCCATTCCCCGAGTCACACCAGGACACGGCGGGACTCGGAAACGTCTCAGACATCCCTGGGGACACAAAACTGCCGGGTTCTGTGGCACTTCTGGGAAGCAGAGGAGGAGGGGTCGGGGCTCTCTTTAATTGCCACACGCAATTAAAAGACGCCAGAGAAATCTGCACAAGTTGAACGAGTTAAAGTTCACCTCCTCTGACTGCAAAAGTGAATTGTTACATGTTAGTGACTACAAAGTCTCTGAAAGCAGCTATAGGGTTGGTAGAGCAATAATCCTTCAGACGTGTCGTGACAAATGTTTAAGCCCAGCTTCACATTTTGCACATACAAAAAAAAAAAATTATTAAAAAAAAAAAAAGAAAAAATCACAACGGTGGACAGGGAGCACTGGTGAGTGCTGGTGTGTGCACCAGGAAGGGCAGTATCGAGACCCTGTTGATGGGTTTTAGAGAGAATCCTCTTGGTTCCCAAACCTGATCGTTGGAGACACCCTGATGGCAAGAGAAGGCAGCGGTTTCTGTGATGGGGCTGCACCATCCTTTATCCCCTGATACCACGAACCAGCATCACACCTTTGGTTCTGGGTTGGGGACACCAAATGCCACCAGAGATTTCATTCAAAATGGTCACCTCATCACTTCCAAAGCCCAGGGCCACAGCTCAGGAAACAACTTCCCCTCACATTTTAAGAAGTGCCGAGAACCCCCTTTTCCCCTGGGGCTGAAGGGACTCGAGGAGCTCCTTGTCTCTGAGGAACTCCCCAAAATTACCTTCTCTCCTGACATTTAGGCACCAAATGATGGAAGTTTCCACATTTTAATTGTACTAGTCAGTGGACAGAGAGCAAACAAAATCAGCAACTGGTGAGAGGCCACGAAATCTGATGGGAGCAGAAAAGAAAATGACTAATAACCACCAAGCAACAGGACATTCTTAATGATTCCCACTCAGATAATGGCTCCTCACAGTGTTGGCACCTTTCTTGTCTCTGAACATCCCCGAACCGAATGAGGCTAAACCACAATATATTAGGATTTTAAGTAATGAAGTTCGCAAGAAAAATATATATAAATGTCAGTATGTAACCTCCAGGAAGAGCAGAACCCAGGCTTTTGTCTTGAGAGTCACTCGCAAATACTTCCATCTGCAATTTTGACAAAAAGTGACTGTAGAACAACTACTTTCTGTAGGAAAACACAGACTCAGCAGGGGAACAAAACTAAGAACGACTGTAATTATTTGAAGGACACCGAGTTAGCATATGGATCTCATTGCCACTTACACATCTTGGTCACTGAAACAAAAAGCTATTAATCAATATGTAAAAGCCATAAATTAACATAAACATTAATCATTCTAATACTCCCACTGTGTCGGACTGATAATTTTTTTTCAGTCTCTCATTCTGACATACTCGCCCTCAGCTATCAGCTGGCTGACCTTTGCTAACACACTTCAACATTTTGGGCACTGCAAATCTTACTGAAGTAAACATTTTGGAGACAGCCAAATATCACCGATATGTTTATGTCAAAAATATGGGGTCTGAAAACAAGAGAGCCCCTGCCTCACATGAATCGCACTAGCTTTTAATAAGGGAGCCTAAAATACAGCATGAAATACAGCCGAAACACAGAAATCCTGCTGTCTCCTCAGCAGCTCATTCTGCAGAGAAGGGAAAAAGGACCCATCTGCTTCACTCTCTGAAACCACTCATTGCTTGGCAAAGTGTGACAGAACCACAGCCCGTCCTCCTTGGAGAAAGAGCAGCCGTTAAAGCCCAGAGGAGCTCAGCACCACATCAATGCGGGGAAAAAAGAGTAAGACAAACACCTAATCACTTCCAAAACTTGAAGAATATGAAAATGCACAATGTAAGTGAAAAGAAATATTTACACAACTGTCTCTCTGTACCACGCCATCAGAACTAACAGGCATTTCAGTTGGCACACTTGATAAATCCCTGTAATCTAGCGGAAAATGGATAAGCCAAGGCCCATCAGAAGCTGGTGGAGCAGCCCCTGGTGCAGCCACGGGCCCAGCCTCCTTAATTAGGGGTGCTGCTTCGTGCAGCATCAGCCACAAATCTTCTGGTTCCAAGAGCTAATAATGTCCTCAGATAGCATGGGCTTAATTAAACATCTTCCAGACGTTTCAGCAGACATTTCCTGCAATAATCTTGTTTAGTAACAAACTATTAAAAAGAATTGACAGAGCAGAAATATATCAAGTTGTTACAGCAACTGAAGTTATTTGGGCCAGAATTATATGTCTGCAATTAAGGATTCTGTAATTCTGAGCAATTAAAATATCACTTTATTTGAAAACTAATTAATTCTAAACACATATTTTTCCCATGACAAACTTTTATGATTATTTAATTTATTCCATTCTAATTACACTTTAATTAATCTACTCTTGTATAATATTATACTGTTATTCTGGCATTTGACCAATGAAGACAATAAATTGATTGCAGTTCCCTTGCGCAAGAGCAGGAACTGTCAGGCCAGTTTCAACACCACGTTTATTTATTTGTCTGTTCTATTACTTTTCTTTTCCTCCCACAGGGCATAGGAACATGAAACACGGTACAAATTGGATGACATTTTGTCTTCTATACTTTTTTCTTCAAAGTGTGAAATAGAACTTAAGAGGTTTTGGTATTAAGGAAATGTATATGTAACCTGATATTATGTAATAAAAATATAACCTATAGGAAATTAACTTATACTTCTAAAATACATGACACAGTAACTTATCAATTGATTCCTGATGTGCAGGACCACGTCCAGAGCTGCTGGAAACGGAGTTGTTTCCTCCAACATTGGGCTCTGCTCAGGATCTGGCCCGACACAGTCAACCATAAGGAGAGAGAGAGACCAAAGCCCATTTTCATACTTGTCGTGAGCTGACATTCCTCTCAGTGTCTCGGGAAGGTTTCCAAGACACCGTATTTTAATTTTGCATTAAGTTCCCCTAGATTCAACTAAAGCAAAAGCATATACATTCTTTTCTTACTTTCTTAAACTCCGATAAGAGAAAAATATACACTTATTTTATGACACACAGAATAAGATGTGTTGTATTTTCTTTTGCTTTGGCCGTACTTGAGGTAGAAATGACTGGTTTACAGCCCTCCAGTGTCTCTGTCACATGCGGTGGGAGGAGGCACCAGGCAGTGACTCTCCCGAGGACACAAGGGGACAATCTCCTTCTCCTGTACTTTCACAGCTCCTGCCCGTGTCCCTGCTCCCTGCTCTCCTCTGCTGATGAAACCCCCCCATTGCGTTCGCCTCACGCGGGCGAGACGCCTTGCGGAGGCAGGCAATTAAATGAGAACACACTGCAAGTCCAGCTCTGACAGTGCTTTCCACAATATTTCCTTTTACTTTAATCACACCGTTTACATTTCATCAAGTAAAAAGACAATTACAAAATACGTTCACAAAATACACACTTGTTAAAAGAGGAAAAAAGGGGTTCTGCACTAAACTGAAGAGGCTGAGCAGGGTCCCGGCAGCGCCACAGCGGGGGATACGTTTATACCAGAGCTTTGTACCCGTGTCCTGCCCCCCACGTTTATGTTCTCAACATTTGTTTCATAACAGTTAAAAATACACTTTGAAGTTGCAAACAGCAAATGGGATAAATTGGCGTAAACACAGAGGGAATATTAAATAAACAAAGGTAAATCCTATTTGTGTCCAGCTCGTGTTTCAGATTCCAAATTTTGGATCTGAGCTACACATTTCCGAACTGGTACAAAAATACAGACATCAATAATTACACAAAGGTAGCACCCCTGAACCAGCACTGTCTCGGGTCATTCTTTGCAGGTGGAGGAACCAAGTCAGGGACAGTAAGTGACCTCCTGGGGTGACGGAGCCGCTGGATCTGGGGCTGGGACTCCACTCACCAACTCCCTTCCCACACACCACACAGCGTTTTAAGAACATGGCAGCGTGGGCAGTACTTCAATCTGCAGCACTTCATTGGGCTAAAGCTTTAAATCCTTGTTCAGGCGAACCCTCCAGACCAGAAGCAGCCCCGTTTCAGTAAAGACTGAACCTTTTGGTACATACATTGTGCTTTCTCCAAGAACTCTTTCAGTATTTAAAAAAGGGAAGACGTAGTGTTATGTATATCACTTTTAAATATATGACTCAAAATTACAGATTACAAAGTATTTTTATGCTATGAAATATCCCCCCAAATTCAGGCTTCATTACTAGAAATATGTGTTATTTGTCTATAGGATTCCCAACCAATACAGCATAAGTTTGTATACAGTGGAAGTTATTTGGATAAGCCAAGTTATTCGGGAGTAAATTAGTCCAGGAAATCTAATAAGGATCACTGTAATTCCAGTGCAAACAGGAATGACATTTACAAGGCAAATATTACCTGAATATCAAATAAAAAAAATAATGTTTATTTTAACAGTTTAGGCTAAGCTTACCCTTTAGACACAAACCCCAGTTGTGCCCACATGCCAGTGTGATCCCATAAGTCTATATCCATTTTGCAGTAGCACGTAGGATGCACTAATTAGATACGCTCATATCCAAGGCTCTGAGATAAGAGTAATCATGTTAAATTGTTAAAATGTGAGGGATATTAATAAAAAGCCGTTCCCACATTTACCAGCAGCTGAGCACGGATGACTCTCAATTCCCAGCTCATTTCCTGACGTTTCCCAAGCGCCTGGGCCTCCGACCAGGAACTTTCTCTGTGCTCTAAGGAGCAACAGGAACTACCATTTAGCAAATGGAGAGAAATAAAACCAAAGTTACAGACTGAGTTACATAGTTTACACGTGTAACTTCAAGCTTCACTCCTCTCATCCACGATAAACTATCCCTGGCCAAAAATGTAGACAAAAATGCAAAACTGTTTCACTGCCTGAATTTGAACCTGGGAACAATCCTCAGCACCTGAACTTGAACTCCCAGGCTTTGCCTGGGCTGAACAGCCCCCTATTGTACCGGCTTTGGTGCTGCCAGGAACTGAAGTGTCAATCTTTCATCAGATAATCAGATTATGTCATGTTCTGACCAAATTCATTAGGAAAACTTTTACCAACCCTATTATCTCAAACCTGAAAATCTAGATCAAAGTATAACCGATTTTACAGCACAATAAAACTGTTATAAATATTTAAACACTAATTAAAATGCCTCTTTTGTTAAAAGTAAATAAATAATTGAAAGCTACCTCTCCTTATAAATGCTTTTCAATGCAACCGTATTTATCTCATGCTTCTCAGAAAAACAGGACCTATATATGGTGGAGGGTGGGAAGAAATGTGCTTAAAAGCAGTCATTTGAGAAGCTGGAGGGTTGTAGAGTTCTAAATCACTTGCCCCAAGTCAGTCCCTCGGAGGGTCAGGGCTCTGCCACAGCATTAACCCCCGAAAGCCTTTGCTGCTCCGTTCCTATTGGACAATCCTGTCCACGTCCTTCCTGCCGACGTGCCGGGTGGGCACTGCATCCCAAAGGAGAGAAGAAATCCCTTTTAGGGAAATCCCACATCAACAAGTATTTGCTCAGTAAATGCAATTATTTTGCAATTTGTTTTCTTCCTAAAATATACGTGATCTTGTCTCTTAAAAAGGTAAGAACTGTAAATTCAGTTGGGCACACACAATTTCTGCTTTTGGAGCAGATATGACCCCTGCATAAACCAAACACTGAGAGCACTAAATATTTCCGCTCGTCTCCGTTTGAGGGGGGCAGCAGGCACGGCATAAGAGGGAATCAAAGGATTCATAATAATATCATTAAAAGCAAACTCAGTTTAGACTAATCCATGAGCAGGAGCAGTGACAACAAATAACGAGAGGACAGTCATCAATATTGATTTCACCTATTTTTCAGTACTACAATCAGATTCTCCATCTGTAACTCAAACTTTAGAAGTATGATAATTTACGGAAAGGAGATTAATTTAGCCATTTTGAGTCAAAGCCGTATTTCATAGCTTCACCCCAAATCCTGTATATTGTTAGGATCCCTTTCCCCTTTGAAGACTTAGTGAATGATTGAAGCTTCTACTTTCTGAGAAACAGATAACACAAGACTAGTAATCTGACTCTAAGCCACTGGATAAAGGCAGTTTGTTTCCTCTTAGCCCATCTGTCAACACCTCTTCAGTAATTAGTCCTAATTATTACAAAGGGCTAGCCTCCCATTCGCATTATTAAATCAGAAATAGTATCATAGCCAGGTATCTTTCAACGCCTCCCAGACTGGCGACCTTCGATTTCATTGAATCTTCTATCAGTATCCGCCTTTGGAAGAGCCTGGGCAGTAATTTTAGCATCAGCTTCAAAGATGCAGATCCCCGAGTGGAATTCCAGGGATGCATCCCCCCCCCATCGTGTGGCAGGAGAGCAAGCAACACAATTGACCTTTGCATTGTTCTCTAAACTCCCGTGATACCAACCACACACCCCCATTTTACGCAGGAGGCCGGGGTTCGCCTGCCCGGGAGAGCTCCTGGGAGCTGCACGCCGGGAGGAGAAGTAGTGAAGCTCTCTAGAAAGAGAGGGTCAAATCTTTGTGAAGAAAACAATACAGCTGAAACTTTTTTTCAGATCAAGATAAATTAGTGAGAAGGAAACAGCAACTAAAAACATGCATAAATATATTTAAGTGTGAAGAACATTCAAAGGTTTCTTTTGTTTATTTTTGCCCGACAGCTGAAGAACTTCCCCAGAAAACTGGAAAACAAAAAGGATGATGACATTGAAACTCTCACGAACCAAAGCTCAATTAGCTGAGGCTTTAGTCAGGCAGTTTTAAGCTCTTCATTTGCCTTAACATTTACTTAACCAAAACAAGAGAAAAAAAGATACTCTTAAGAACCAAACATTTCATTTCTTTTGATTAAGAGCCAAACGTTTCCCAGTAGCACATCCGGGACCACTAACAAGGATCTGTTCTCCCTGGGTTTCTCACCAACACCAGAGCACCAGCAGTTTCCTCAGACACACTGAACCAGCCTTTGCTGCACCAGTTGTTGCTTCTCTAAGAGTCTCTGCTGGAAACTTGTGCCCAGAGCAGAGGAGCTACACAAATATTCTAAAGTCTCCATGCAAACATGTCCTCCAATTAAAACAGAGAATGGTTTTTTAATACACTTAATGTTTCAAAGATTGAAGCATACAAAAGACAATTTTTTCTTTACAAGAAACCATTTCAAAGAACTTTTCTGTGTCTTATATTAAAGTGATTGAGTGACTTTTTTCCTACGCTACACATGTCAATAACAAACAGCACCTAAATAAATTTTGAAAATATATAAATAATAAAAGAGCTAACTACTCTGCAAGAAGCAGTAGCCTAAGGATTTGGGGTTTGACTGAGCGACGCGGAGTCGGGCAGGCTGTGAACAGGGGGTGGGGAGGAGGGGAGGGCTGTCACTGCAGCTCTGCCACTGCAGCTCTGCC
>BJBW01002316.1:2086-20610 GCA_004320125.1 Scolopax mira | reverse complement strand
GGCACAAAGTGATCCCTGTGAAGACGAGCTGTCTCTCACTCTACTCCCACTCCTGCTTCTCCATGCTTTGCCTTGTGTGACTTCTAGCTCTTCAAGAATAGGTCTTCAGACTTATAATGGATCTGGGCTCCCCAGTTCAAGGACAGGGAACTGCTGGAGAGGGGACAGCAAAGGGCTACAAAGATGTTGAGAGGCCTGGAACATCTCTCTGACAAGGAAAGGCTGAGGACTTGGGTCTTTTTAGTGTGGAGAAGAGAAAAAGATCTGATGGATACCTATAAATACTTAAAGGGTGGGTGTCAGGAGGATGGGGCCAGTCTTTTTTCAGTGGTGCCCAGGGACAGGACAAGAGGAAATGGGCACAAACTTGAATAGAAGAAGTTCCACCTCAACATGAGGAGGAACGTCTTTCCTGTGAGGGTGACAGAGCCCTGGAACAGAGAGGTGGTGGAGTCTCCTCTGGAGACATTCAAACCTCACCTGGACACGTTCACGTGGGACCTGCTCTGGGTGGCCCTGCTCTGTCAGGGGGTTGGACTAGATGATCTCCAGAGGTCCCTTCCAACCCCATAGCATTCCGTGATTCAGCAAAAGCTAATTTGCACTGGCTTTGATCTTGAAAGTAAGTAACAAGAAATTTATATTAATTTTCATTTTCTCCAGCCAGCTTTATAAAGCTCAGTTCCTAAACCAAAAGTCCAAAATCAAAGCTCAATTTATTGTGTCCGCTGTTGAATTCGGAGCATGTTCTGATAGGATACACTCCTGTGATTGCAATTTGGTGGAGTGATAGTGTCTAATATTACACTGTGGTACAATTAAGAGATGAAGATGTGCTGAGAAGTGGATGTGGCTCCCAAACGGTATCTTTTGGCGTAACAGAACTGGAGAAGAACTGGCTCTACCTCCCCAGCTGCCTTGTCCTTGCTCCATGTCAAAATGCATGAAAAAATGAACTGCTGTCTTAATACAAGCAAACATTTACTTATCCCCTCCTATAAATACACCTTTAGGTAAGAACTGTCCCTGTAGGTGTGGCTGGATTAGCCTCCAGGAGGCCTTTTGCCTCCTGCCCTTCTCCTGCATCCACACAAGGTGGGATCCGTGGCAATGCTGCCTCACGTGATATCCAGTAGCACAAAATCCATCCTTTCTACACCCAGATCCACGTCGTCGTTACATCCAGTCTTGGTTTATTTTGGGATCTTACCCAGTTTCCATAAGGAAAGGTGAGATTCTCTCAGACGTTCTTAAGATGTGCTCCACCAGTTTTGGGACATTCTATTTTGAGGTAATTGCTTCCTACTTGCTAGGAAAAGAGGTGGTGAAACTATGGAAATCCTGGCTCTTTGTAATTTGGAGGCTACAATTTGTTTAGAAGGAGTTTTAGGGATCACATGGATGAATTCTGATAAACCCTGAGGTGGTGTAATTGCACAATATAGAGCTTAGGTTTTCCTTCAAACCTTGACCTTAATTCCTGGTTCCTTCCACTCCTTCCCTCATATTTCAAAGGTAGAAAAATAAAGGCACAACTTGGGCTCTTCCCCTGCCCAGGTCCCAGTGAATCATAGTCGTGTGTGTGGACCAGGACATTTCACCTGGGTGCCCAAAACGCCTCCCCGTGCCCTTGCAGCTGGTTGTGGGGAATGAAGTCTATCAGGGAAATGAATGGGAAATGGCATGGAATGGACAATGAAGAGCAAATGGCTGGTGGGCTGCCCTAGGTGGATGCTGTCCCCACCGCTGGTGACGTGGCCACACGTGTGACACTACGCGTGCTCCCCTGGTTGTTTCTGACGTGGCGAGCCCTTGGGAATGTTGGAGAGCTGAATGCCTGATTTTTGTTAGGACTCCTATTTTTATTTTGTTGGTGCTTTTGCATCACTAATCAAATACAAGCCTCCTATTGTTCTCCCTGCGGCTTCCTTCCAGTGCACGCTTATATTTAGTTATTTTAAGAAGAATACCCAGGGTTTGGAAGCCCGAAAGAAGGCGGAGAGATGATAAACTCCTTTTCTGATTACTAAATACCTTTGATTCCTATAACAGATGGCTGTTATTTGATAGGCTGCTGTTACCCAAGCTGTGTGGAGGGGCAGAGACTGGCCGGAGCGATGACTTGAAGGCATTAGAGGATGTTCTCCCTGGGTCCTCTCCACGGAATGGCAGCGCCGATGCCATTTTACCCCCCAGCTTCACTGGGGTTACCAACAAATCCTCTTCCTTTCCTTCCTCACTCCTTCCCCACGTAGTCCAAGAGCCCCTCAGCCTTCCCGGCGTTTTTGGGGGGGGTGTTTGTTGGGTGCTGTGATTTCTTTTTTTTTTTTTTTTTTTTGGCTGGCAGTGGCAGCACGGATTGGCTGCCCCCTGCTCCCCTCTGCCGGTGCGCAGCCCCAGCCAA
This sequence comes from Scolopax mira, assembly GCA_004320125.1. Lineage (NCBI taxonomy): Eukaryota > Metazoa > Chordata > Aves > Charadriiformes > Scolopacidae > Scolopax > Scolopax mira. The sequence goes on along the minus strand of BJBW01002316.1, from coordinate 18,206 downwards.
GCGCCGCCGAATCCCCAAACAGCCCAATTTACATCCATTCATGAATCCGTGACGTCAGCACGTTTCTGGGCTTCTTTGCAGCAGGCTGCAGGAGCGTGTGGGTGGAATTTCCTTTTATTTTGCAACACTTCCTTTTTTTTTTTTTATTTTTTTCCCTTTCTTTTTTTTTTTTTTGCCTTCCATCTTTTTAAAACAAGAAAATGGAGCATCACAGAGGAAATCTTAATCCTTGTAAGTATTTAGATGCAAAATGCCTTTTTGCTGCGTGTGTGTGTGTGTGTTTAATGGTCAGCGCTACCCTTTTGCCATTTATTTCAGAAGGACAGATGGATGTTGCATTTGTGATGTGAAAGGGCTGAAAAAATGATGCTGAGGAGAAGGGAAGAGGGCATGTGAAACCTGAATTTATCCATCGCTGCATCTCTGTCTGATAGCTGGCCTCTCCTTTTGCTTCTCGGTGTGCTAGACATTTTTCAGTTGCAATTTTGCACGTTATCTTCTTGTGCCCCCCTTTTAAAGGGGAAGGGAATGGCAATGGAGAATGGATATATATATAGAATATGCAGGGGCTGACATAAGGATTACTAGAAATAGTATAAAGAAGCAGAATAGTGGTTTTTGCCGTGCAGGCAATTGTAATTTTTTTTTTTTTTTCCCCTTGTGTGCTAATCAGACAATCCTTCTGTTGTGTTACAGTAATAAATAATTTAATTTCTTTTTGAGATGAAGAGGAGATGTGTTTTTCTTTTTGTCAGCCGGGTAGGAATGTGCTCCTTTATTATTGAAAATAGCAGTTTGAGCTGTCTCTGTTGTACTGAACACATGATTTTTTACCTCTCATTTTCCTAATAGATGAGGGAGCTGGGAGTACCGTTGCAGTTAATGATATGGTTCACTGGGGCAAGATTTGTCATATTCTTACCTGAATGGGGCATGATGTCATGTTTTCTCCCAATGAAATGAGTGGAGCTGCTTGTTATTTTTGTTTTGGGGAGGTGGTTTAGGTACTGCAATAGCTCAATCACATCAAGCCACATGTCTCTCTTAACTAAATGAAAAATCAGGTATTTTAAGTTGATGTGAAGAAAGATGACATCAGGCCCATGTGTTTGCATATTCTGATTTTATCCGTAGGCAGTCTGTTCGAGAGAAGATGCTGAAGGGACGTGTTTTGATTGCTAATTTTGAGGGAGAAGATATCAAAATATTTGAAATAAAATGGGTGAGTGAAAGGAGACAGGGATTCAGCCGGTCTGACTCGCTCTTTTCACAGAAGCTGCTGTGTGTGTAGCCACAGACATCTTGGGATAACCGAGAATGCAGAGGTTCAAGTTGTTATAGTCTAAAAGTTCTTGTTACTATCCTTTTTGTTGTGTCCCCAAATGTTATACAGGTTTTTGTTTTTAGAGACAACCCTTTGAATCTCTGTTTCTGTAGCAGACCTCGGCTGTAAAAAACAAATAAATCATGATTTGGATGTAGTGGGGTTTTTTTTGTATGTTTGTTTTGCTTTAACACCGGTTTTGTCTCCTGTATTTTGGGCCTCCCATCTGATTTCTTTGATCTAGAATGCTCCTGTCATTCAGATTGTCTTTGTCCCCTGCTGCCTGATAGTTAAATTATTACTGGCATTCATTTTCACCCCTCTGCCTGGAATTAGCAAATACCTTCTAGCACAGAATTTATGGTAGGGACTCTTACCCCTTCTCAGCTGTAGGTGAATTTGTGTTTAAAAATGTGGGGGTGGATGGTTTTTGGTTTGGTTTGTTTGGGTTTTTTCTGCTCATGTTATTAACCTTCCTCTTTTGTCCCCTATTGTCAAGAGTTGGTAAGTGGCTTATCTCCAGTGGATCAGAAAATTGAGTAGTGATTTATTTGAAAATCTCTTCATAGGTAAGCAGTTTCACAATTAGTAGTTATGACAATATCCTTCTGCTCTAAGCAGAGGTGGGATAAGAAAGGTTTTACAGCATTTTCTGTTTTCTGATGATTTTTGGTTTTTTTACAACAAATGTGAGATAGTGGCTGATGAGACTGGAGTTGTTCATATCTGGTACCTGTTCCAGGCTTGGAGATGTGTGGAGTGGATTTCAAATAGTAGAACTTCCCAAAAATGGCAGAATCTTTAACTAAAGCTTTCAGGCATAAAAATAAAAGTCGTCTGGTGATATGGACAGATTTAAAATGGGTACAGATCTCTCTTCATCTGTGGTTCTTGGGGCCAGGGTAGGCATGGAGCCAGGCTCTCACCTGAGACTCCCTGTTTGGAGGAAGGCAGCGGTAGAATTACAGCTTTTACAACTTCCAGTGAATTTCTCAGCCATAATTGCATCAAAATGAGTCAACTGAGGCAGATGTTACCTCTGCATCCACAGCAGAGGCTGAACCTCGCAGGGGTTCGGCACTTCATCAAGCCTTGACCAGCTTATGGGACTTTTCTTCTTCTTATTTTTTTTTAATCCCTCCTTGGCAAATATGTCCCATGCACGGGTTTAATCTTTTGTGACCTTACAGCAAGATCACTCGTGGAGAAGGGGGTGGAGGGGAGAAATATTTCACCTAAACCACAAACCCCTTTGGATTGAAGAGCGGGTTGGCGGCGGGGGCAGAAATTCCGAGGTGGGCTGGGAGCAGGAACACTGTGGGCACTTACTCCCACCCCCTCTAAATACCCAGCGTGTATTTTGACCTCTGTCCCTCTTCCCTGTTTACAGCTTCAACCGAAACATTGGCCCTTGGAGTGGGTTCAAAGGCAATAGCAACAGTTGGGTGTAGGCCAGAGTGAGGAACAGATTTTATGTTGGGGTTTTTTTGGTTTGTTGTTTTTTTTTTTTCCTTCCCCTCTGTGTAAAGTTTTGTAGTTCTCCAGCAAACCTTTACTTGTGCTGTTTCTTCTGGAACTCAATGCAAGAGATGCTGTAAAGGAAGGAAGGAGACAGCCCTGGTGGGGTGTGGGTGAGACTTTTTCCACACCAAGCCCAAGTAGTGGGCTTGAGGAATGGAAGTCTCTCCTCGTGGACATTTTCTTCATTCCTAGGATGTTTGTCCTTTCCATCACCAATCCTTTACTCTGTTACCTTCTGGAGGACACCAGTGTCAGAAATGCAGTTGCACAGCTGTGACTTTGCTGCTGAAGCACCATCCTGTTGGGCCTGAGGAGATTCTGAGGAGATTCTCCAACGTTGCTTTATCAACCACAGCCAAGAAGCGATCTGGTAGGAATCACCCAAGGGGCTGAGCTCTGCTTTGGAAGGTCTCAGCAGGGCGTTAGATGGCAAGTGTCATGTCAGGCCTCTGCAGGCTCCTTTGCAGTTGGTTCTCCAGGCCGTGACTGTGTGGTGTTTGTGCTCTCTTGATCGCGTTACCATCACCTAAAGCTCTAATGGCCTAAGAATAGGATGACACCTCTTGGATGTTGCTCTCGCCCCTTGCACTGTGTGGGTAATACGGGCTTAATAGAGGCTCCTGAGCAAGTCATTGTGCTGCTTCTCTAGCCAGGAGTAATCCTCTTTGCTGGTAGAAGTGTTACGGTGCTTACTAAATACAACTCAGTACTCCTGTCATTTCTCAGCTGAGGGACGTGCCAGCTGGGTTTCCCCTGTCCCCATCCCATCGGGTGCCCACACTCCTGTGGCACACAGCGGAATGCTGAGAGAGGCCAAAGCACTGCACCCACCCCAGGAATTTTTGTGCTTTCCTGGGGAGTTATTTAGTTATCTGAGTATGAAGCATGTAAGCTGTTAGTGCTGAGAGGTTTGTGTGTGTCAGCTTCTCCACGTCAGGTGTGCTTTGCAAATACTGAATAATTCATCTCTACTATATAAAAATAAGAACAAGCGTGTGAGTGAATTTACCTGAGACCAGTTTGATGCCTCACGTGAACTAAAGCGTTTGATTCATTCACTGGATTCCTGAATATAGCACATTGATATTGATCTTCATCCTCAAACATCTTTCAGACATTAATTAATCTTAACACTACTCCTTGGAGGAAAATATGATGTTTCAGTTCTGTAAGTGAGGGAAATTACAAGATACTGTTAGCTGGTAACGCTGGAACATTTTAATGGCTTCATGTTGCAATGTCAAAGAAGCTGTAAGGTGCCTGTGAATCTCATTTGGAGATTTTGGTGGGTTTGTAGTTGTACAATATTTGAATTTAAATCCTTTAATCTGTTATTGCTATGTAGTAACATAACGGGGATCTTTAATGAGGTAAAAAAAAAGTGCAGAAGGATGAGGAGAGGAGTCGAGCAGAGCCTGGAGTCTGTGACTGGGTGTTAAAAATTGTTTCATACTATGAAGACAGCTGGAAAGATGAAAGAGTGTAACTTAAGGTCATTTCTAAATTTTGATCTAAGACGGATTCCAGTAGTAATTCACTATATGAAAGGCTAATCAGCATTTAGTCTGTCTTTTCTACCAGCTAAATGTTTTACGATAGTATCGATGAGCCTGTGACGGGAGAGTATCGATGGTTAAATTAGATTTGGCACATTGTGTGTGTGAAACTCCTGGTGTTCAGTGTGTGTGTGCACAGCTCGAGTCACACAAACCATTGGAGTGAGGGAAGGTGAAACCCATTTTTGGGCTGTGACATTCCTGTAGGAGCAGGGTAGGAGATGGCCCCCCCAGAGGCGAGGGGACCCATGGGTTGTCCTTTCTTCCAAACCCGAGGCCTTCCGTTGGGAGATGGAGAGAAGGGATGCTCTGCAATGGAGACGTGTGGTACCCAGACCCTGCAGTGAATGGGAGAGTCATTATGCAACCTCCCTGATTTCTTGTGGCATCAGATTATGCAATTTCTGAGCAGAAGAATGCAAAGCCCTGGAAGAACACAGTAGCATTTTAGCGCATCCAAAAATACCTTATACAGGATAGAGGAAGCATTTATGTATGTGGGGCTGAAAATACACAGTTATGTAAGCTGCTTATTTCCCAAACTGGGCTTTGGGGAGCTGGCTGGCAGGTGGAATGGGAATCAATCTTGCTTTCATTGAAATCAGCTGAAGAGGTCTCCCCGAGTACAAGGGATTGGCTCTTTGTCTGCCTTGGTCACAAAGGTGATTTTTATTTATTTTTTTGGCTTTGTTTGTTCCTTGTGCCGAAAAAAAAGTAGATGCCTGATCTTTTTTTTTTTTTTTCCCAAATCAAGCACCACTTCTCTACACCAGCCCTCCCCCCCCTTCCCCCCAAATTTGTGACCTTATATCAAAGGAGTTCCTAGTTAAATAAGTCTAGTGTTCGTGGAGGTAGAAATTCATTGCTATGCTGAGAGCCAGCTGCACAAATTCCGTGTGAGGATAGGAGTCAATATAGTTCTTTTAAGGTGAAGTAACACCTTGGGAATCTTATGAAATTTCTTTGGAGGAGTCAAGAGCAGGTGAGGAAAGGGGATCTGTTGGGACTTTTGGCAAGACTCTTAGAGAAACTAAACAGCTATAAAATACCAGGGATAGCCCTGTTGCAGACAAATGGTAGGAAATAAGAGAAGGGATAACCAGTAATGCTGAAATATCCTTCTCCAGAAAGAGTTGTCATAGGGCTCTGCTTTGGAGGTGGCACTACTCAGACTCTTTCCTCCTTTTCTTTCCTTATCCTGATCATTTAGGAATATGCTGAAGCAAAGAGCATTTAGGCCCAGAGACTACAGAAGTCAGGTGTTTTCAGGATAATAAACACGTAAACCAGTTGCAGAGAGTGCTGGAAGGCTCTTGTGAACTTGGCTGATAAAATGTCAGTCAAAGTTAGTCTTGATTAATTCCAATTTTAGCTTTACATCCTGTAAATAAGAATTAGGCTCTGAATTAGCTTTTTCCTGCTCAAGAGTGAGATCTTGAGATTGTAAAAGACCTTTGGAAGTTAATTCAGCGTCCTGAAACCATCAGGTAGCTTTAGAGGAATAGTTAGGAAAGAAAGGAGGAACAGAAATGATCATTCTTAATTATCATTGAGAAGTTAAATAGGGTGTTCAAAGAATGCAATTAGATGAGCGATGCAAAGCAAAGAATAGTGATAAGAAGCAGACTTAGGGTAGCTTCCATTCACAGATCATCTTAGTACTTTATGGGTCATGTGCTCATAAACTACTTGCTTTACCAATTTTTTTTGACTTATCAGGGCTAAACTATTTTAGTTGGAGGGGAAGGTTGTTTTGTGGTTTTTTTTTTTTTTTAATTCTTCCCCTGCTGCTTTCTTTTAACTATGCATGTGATGTAAGGTTTGTGCCATTATAGTTAAGGGCTGTTAAACCAAAATCACAATTTTAATCAATAAGGACAAAAAAAAATAATCTACTTTTGTTTTCCTTTGCTTCACAGATATTGTTAAAGTACACATTAACATATGCAGATTTCTTAAAGGAAGTATCACTCGGAGCAATTAATAAGGCCACTTTTGGTAATTTTTTTTTAAGATAGCCTTTAAATGGCATTAAATAGCAGGTACAATGTAGACCCTTCATAGAGAAGATGCGCTCTTGCCTGTCAGCCCAGAACTTCAAGTATTTTGATGACAATTGTGGTCCAGGTGCCACTTATTTCTGGCTTAATTGGGATGTATGAGGTGCAGAGTGAACCCCCAGCTGGCTCTCTGCACAGAGCTTGAACTCGGCCACTAGGAGTACTTCTCAGCTCGTATATTGTCCTATTTTTGTCATTGTCAGAAAGGGTTCAGCCCAGAGAGCTAGAGAGAGTTCTCCTCCTCGCTGATACAGTGACAGGCAAAAGTGTATTACAACTTGAAAATCGCTTCTGCCAAAAATGATGCTGGGGAGGGGACAGCAGAGGGCTGCAAAGATGCTGAGGGGCCTGGAGCATCTCCCTTCACTTTAGGACAAGAGGAAATGGGCACAAACTTGAATAGAAGAAGTTCCACCTAAACGTGAGGAGGAACTTCTTTCCTGTGGGGGTGGCAGAGCCCTGGGACAGGCTGCCCAGAGAGGTGGTGGAGTCTCCTTCTCTGGAGACATTCAAACCCCACCTGGACACGTTCCTGTGCAACCTGCTCTGGGTGGCCCTGCTCTGGCAGGAGGTTGGACTAAACAATCTCCAGAGGTCCCTTCCAATTCTGTGATGCATCCCTATTTCGGATAGACTGAATATGTGGAGTAAAGGCTGACTTAGGTCAGCAGATGCATGAATTCAAGCTTCCATTGTGATAATATGAACGTAGCTACATGTCTGTGGTCTCGTGTGATTAATGCCCGTAACTGTGTTAAAATATTTTGTTAACATTTTAGAGTCATCACCATAGTTGTAAACCCTGTGCAATTGGTGCTACGTAGCTTAGGAGATAATTATGGGTGTCTGCAGAATTTAGTTGTCTTATGGTGAGGTGACATCCAAGTATTCACTGGAGAAAGGAATGAAATGTATATATTGCAGTCAGTATTCTGCAGCAGGTACAGAAGTAGTGTAATGTTTATCTGACAACCAGAAAGAACAGGGTAAAATGCACCCAAAAAGAAGTGTTACAACACTTTAGTTTTCCTAGATAAATCTGATGTTTTCTTGTCGAGTGAGTTCGGGGACACGTGTAAGTGTTCAGAGCTGCTGCAGGGACAGTCAGAAAATCTCAAGTAGGTCAGATGAAGAATTTTCAGCTGTTTTATCAGAAATTAATTATGTTTTGCCAATGTCGTAATTGTGATATTTAAAAATAAGGCTGGATCATGGCCGAGCATTCGTGTGGGTGTGAGATGGGACATATGCTGTGATGTGGAAGAAGCATCCTTCCCAGAAGGAGCAGTGTGTCTCCAGAAAGAGGTTGATTGCCTAAAAACACCCCAAGCTTTTGCCTTGGGCTTCTCCATGGTTAGTTTAAAGACTTGCCCATAACCTGAGCTACACTGCACCGAGTTAATATGGGCTAGTTTTATAGTCTAGTTTCTTTTTTGCAAACCTAACAAAATAGAGCTTTTATTTTGGGAAAGGAAGGCAGAGCGATTCTGGTTGAAGCTTCAGGATATGTTCGTTTGCAATTCCTCTCTCTGAATAATTGTGACCTCAAAATCTCCCCCCCAACCAAAACCACAACCCCTGAAAACAAAGGTTGCGTTTTGATGATGCGTAACTCGTTCTCTGTTAATAAATCTGCTATTACAGTTTGTGTTCAAAGCAACCATGCAAAACACAACATGATTTCCAAGTAATGTAAAACCATAAAACTGTATCGTGAGAGGAGTGCCTGATCTCCTCATTTCCTCACCCAGACACCAGGAAAAGAAAAAGTTTGTTGGAATAATTGCTGTAAAATTAAATCATGGGATTTCAAAACCCGAAGGTCAGAAGTGACAGCCAAAGCTCTGGCACTTGCCAGCTCAGCATCTCCCAGTTCTTTCCCGTGCTAAAGTTGTACCATGTGGAAGGTCAAGAGATGAGGCAGGACTGTATCAACCTGTTGTAAAAATTCCCTGTAGAAATTGAGAGATAACCACAAGGGGCAGGAGAACTCAGATTCAAGGGAGATAACTCTACTATGTAAGCATGGGTTTTGCATTTTTGTTAGATTCTAAAACATTTTAAAGTATTGTCCCAAGCCAGGAGTGTTGCCCTAGTCTTGGGATGGTACCTTAAATGCACTGGTGTCAGTGCAGAAAGGTGTAGTTACCTGATGTGACCAGAAGGAAATCACACCCAGTACCAGAAAAAAGCAAGGGAACTCCAGGGTTTGAATCATAGAACAGTTTAGGTTGGAAGGGACCTTTAAAGACCATCTAGTCCAACCTCCCCTGTAATAAGCAGAGACTTCTTCAACTAGATCATGCTGCTCAGAGCCCTGTCCAGCCTGATCTTGAATGTTTCCAGGAATGGGGCATTGACCACCTCTCTGGGCAACCCGAGCCAGTGTCTCACCACTCTCATCATAAAAAAATGTCTGCCTTATATCTAGCGTAAATCTTCCCTCTTTTAGTTTACAACAATTACCCCTTGTCATATCGTATCGGGCTCTCCTAAAGTTTGTCCTCATATTTCCTATAGGCCCTCTTTAAGTACTGAAAGGCTGCAATAGAATCATATGGGGTTGGAAGGGACCTCTGGAGATCATCTAGTCCAGCCCCCAGTAAGATCTCCCCAGAGGAGCCTTCTCCAGGCTGAACCCCCCCAACTCTCTCAGCCCCCCCTCCCAGCAGAGGGGCTCCAGCCCTCTCAACATCTCTGTGGCCTCCTCCGGCCCTGCTCCAACAGGTCCATGGCCTTCTGTTGATGGTGGCCCCGGAGCTGGAGACAGCACTGGGTGGGGGGGGGCCTTCTCAGAGTGGAGCAGAGGGGCAGGGCCCCCTGGCCCTGCTGGCCACACTGCTGGGGATGCAGCCCAGGGCGTGGGGAGCTTTCCTGGCTACCAGAGCACATTGCTGGGGTGTGTTGAGCTTCTCATCCACCAACACCCCAAGTCCTTCTTGGGGATGGTCTCCACCCCCATCCTGTATTGATACTGGGGGTTACCCTTACCCAGATGCAGGACCCTGCACTTGGCCTTGTTGAACCTCATGAGGTTCGCATGGACCCACTTCTCGAGCTTGTCCAGGTCCCTCTGGATGGTGTCCTGTCCCTCAGGTGTGTCAACTGCACCACTCAACTTGGTGCTGTCTGCAAACTTTCTGAGGGTATACTCAATCCCACTTTGTTGTTGGTGAAGCCCTTGAAGAGTACTGGTCCCAACACGGACCTCTGAAGGACACCACTTGTCACTGATCTCTATTCTTCGAGCTGTTGACTACTGCCCTCTGGATATGACATCCAACCAATTCCTCATCCACTGAATAGTCCACCCATCAAATCCACGTCTTTCCAATTTAGAGAAGGATGTTGTGGGGCGGGGGCATGTCAAAGGCCTTACAGAAGTCCAGACAGATGACATCCATAGCTCTTCCCTTGTCCACTGATGTAGTCTCTCTACCACAGAAGGCCACTAGGTTGGTCAGGCAGGATGTGCCCTTGTGAAGCCATTTTGGCTGTCTCAAATCGCTTCCCTGCCCGCCATGGTATAGCTTCTAGGAGGATCTGGCCATAGTCTTCCCAGGCACCAAGGTGAGGCTGACAGGTCAGTAGAAGACAGGGTTCTCTTTTCTACCCTTTTAAAACATGGGTGCAGTTTGTTTCCCCTTTTCCAGTCACCAAGGACTTGCTTTTCTTTCCTTTGAATATTGGAAGCGCCAGCGTAGAATAAGCTTGACTGGGCGATACTGGAAATGGCGCTTCAAGGAAACTAACTTAATCTTGCCCTTTGTGCTGTTAGGAGGCTGAGGGGTGACTGCTTTGGACTCGGGCAGCCTTTGCAGCGTGCTAACGTTTTGTTGGTGGGCTGTATCTGGATTTGTGGTTTGCTACTCTATTTTTAACCTAGCTTTTTAGAGGAGAAACTTCCATCATGGTCCGTGCGAGGCGTCTTCAAACCTGCTTTGATACACTCATAAATATTAGGCTGCTTTAGGTAGCCACGTGCTTTGGTTGCCCTGTGAGTGAGAATACTTACTCCAGAGATGTTTCCAGGAGCAGACACGGCATCAGGCAATGTGAGAAGGTGCCTCGTGATGATTGATTCACCAGCTCTGGTGCTGTTTTGGGTAAACCATCACTTCTGTAAGAGCTTCAAGCTGCCGTTTGGGCTGTCTGATGTGTTGAGGTGGAGCCTTCCTCTTCCCAGGAGCGGTGCACTTTGGGCTCCTTTTGTCTGGGGAAGGTGGGATTTTGCCTGGAAACAGAATAATTTACAAGAAGTTGCAGTGGTACAGAGTTAACACTGAGCCTCAGATTTCTTTGTAGACATAAACTGAATTTGTTAGCTGCAGAGTGCATGAACTCGGCAAAAGCGCTGCAAATCGGAGGGTCTGCCTCCAAATCTGCTTTTTGCAGAAAAGCTTTGTGAAATCTGAATATTTTAAATATGCAGAGGGGCCTCCCACACACCCCGAGCTTTCAGCTTGGCGCTGGAAGGCTGCTCCAGCAGAAGCACCGCTGAGACAGAAACCAAACGCTGCTCGATGCTGTTCTTCACTGCAAAAGTGAAGAGGGCGCATAGAGGCTGTAAACCTCCCAAAGGGCAAACTGCCTGTATGGAATGAAACTCTAAACTGTCAAGAATTTTTTTTTTTTCCTCTGCATTGAAGGAAACTAAGATTTCGATGTTCATGTTGAGCTCTTCCCAGTGAACCTCAGCCGTGTCTTCGGTTCTCTGACCGAAAGACAGGGGAAGGCGTGATGATAAAGCTTGAAAAATGCTCTCCTCATCCCTTGCTTGAAAAGAGGGCAGGGTCAAAGACAACCTAATTCGTCTGTGTTTAAATCAAATTTTGCTAAGGAAAGAGGTGGCACGTTGCGGAATTTAGTGTAATATAAGGTAATTAAAAAAATTCATTTCCATAATGATGCTTTGTGGCAGAAACTGCCTTCTGTCCCCCGCCAATGGATGGGCACCATTGCCCTTCACGTTGGCTTGATGGGAAGTTGTTTGAAAATAAATGCTGCTGTCTCGTGCTCTCAAAACAATGAGTTCACTACACCTCTGAAAAACCAGGCTGCTTATGTAAGTACCTAAATAAGGCTGTATCATGCCCGTTTGAAAATAATTTTGTAACTTCTGCCTGCCTCCTCTCCCCATGAAGAGACATGTCTCAGAGAAGGCAATTTGATCTGGTGCGACAGCCCTGCTCTCCCCGAAACTGGGGGGGTTTTGTGCTCAGCTGGGCTATCTGGGCCATGGCTGGACTACCTGGGGCCTTGGCTGAGCTATTGGAGCCACGGCCGAGCTGGGTTGGGGTAGCCTTGCTGCAGGGAGGAGAGTGGTTCAACCTGGTAACTTCCTGAGGTCGTTTCCAGCCAATGTTCCTGTGGTTCTGTGCTCAGCCTACAGCGTGGAAAATGCAGGCCACTTGCCTAAACTCCATCCTTTTCTTAACATCAGGAAAAAGGGATTTCTCTGCACGCACTTGCACTGCCTGCTGCACGGAGCCCCCATTTCAGTGGGGGGCTGTGGGTGTCAAATAATCATAGGATCATACAATTGTTTGGGTTGGAAGGGACCTTTAAGATCATCTAGTCCAACCATCAACCTACCTGATAAAAAACCAAGGCTGAACACCCCCAGTTTCCCTCAGCCACTCTTCACAAGACTTGCTCTCCATGGTGTGGTGCTTCAGCAGGTGCTTCACATGGAAGAGTGAGCCTTAACTTTCCAAGCCAGAAATGCATGAGTGGAGGAGGAGTCACATTTGGTGCTGATAATCCATTTAGAAAATAGGAAAATAGGGAGTAAGTACAGGAAAAGCTGTTCTCTCTGTGTTTCATCTTGCACGATCATGCATTGTGAAGTCAGAAAGCTGCATAGAAACAATCCCTTTATTAGATAATATATTTTGAGAGTTGTGTAATAGCAAGAGAATTTTATCCTCCCAAGTCTGAGTTAACCTTTAATGCACTTCCCATTGTTTAAATTTAAGATGCTGTTGGGGTGTTGCTACCCCCCACTCTTGTCTTGGAGTTTTGCTGTGTTCTGAAGAGCAGATCCTTCTGCAGGAACACTGCTCACATTCCACTTGTTCTCAAAGAATCATTTGTCTCTCTCAGACTTTTGGAAACATGCAGGAGCAGTGCTCAGGAGTGCTGAACTAGAGTGGTTTGAGTATTTTCTGAAATAATTCTGTTCAGGTCTGAAATGTTTCCTTTTTCTTCTTTGTATTGACAAGAAAATCTGTGCTATGGGTCATTGCAACACTGGTCACAGCATAGGTCAGGAGTAACCAACTCTGGAGCTTCTTGTACAAATCCAGTTCAGCTCCTTTATGGTATGGACTGTGTTATAATTTTTCATAGAATTATGTGGGGTTGGAAGGCACCTCTGGAGATCATCTAGTCCATCCCCCTGCCAAAGCAGGGCCACTCAGAGCAGGTCCCACAGGAACATGTCCAGGTGGGTTTGGAATGTCTCCAGAGATGGAGACTCCACCACCTCTCTGGGCAGCCTCTGCCAGGGCTCTGCCACCCTCAAAGTGATGAAGTTCCTCCTCATGTTGAGGTGGAACTTCTTCTGTTCAAGTTTGTGCCCATTTCCTCTTGTCCTGTCCCTGGGCACCACTGAAAAAAGACTGTCCCCATCCTCCTGACACCCTCCCTTGAAGTATTTATAGATGTTGATCAGTTTCCCCCCTCAGTCTTCTCTTCTCCAGACTGAAAAGCCCCAAGTCCCTCAGCCTCTCCTCATGAGGGAGATACTCCAGGCCCCTCATCTCCTTCCCAGCCCTCTGCTGTACCATCCCCAGCAGTTCCCTGAAAGAGAATGTTGCACAGCAGCAACGTGCTGTTTGCACTGAATTTTCCTGTAGTTCTTGAACAAAAGAGCACTGTTTTAAAGGGACCTGGAGCTGATGGTGGTTTATGCAGCNNTGCCACCCTCAAAGTGATGAAGTTCCTCCTCATGTTTAGATGAAATGTTTGCCTTGCTTGCTGTTTTGCTTTCATTTAAAGAATGAAGTTTACAGCCTATATGATGTTGTTCTAACAAAGCTTTTAGACCCTACATGATCAGGCAGATCATGTAAAACAGTCTCCTGGCTGTTCCCATTTGCTGCTTCTACTGTTGGAGAGGGACTGAAGCCTGGAGCACGAGCTTTTCCTGCATCAGGCTGAAGGTCTTATCTCTCATCTCAGTGACCTCATCTTGAGAAGTTATGGAACTGAGTTGGTCCTTTTGGATTGGCTCTGTGCTACCTGGCCACCTCTTCCTTCCTTCCAGCAGCTGTTTGCAGAGCCTGGGACTTTGCACTCAGTGTAACCGATCTTACTTTTTAACAAAATAGTTTCTGTTAATGCCATTCTCCCCCCCCGCCCCCATCTCAACTTCAGAAGGAATTTTAAATCAGACTTTGTTCTGTGTTGCAGGCTGAATGCACTTAATTACTCTAAATGCAAATTTAGAGACTTGGGGCTCTACCCCAGCCAAGTGGGCAACTATTGCAGCGTGACCTCTGGCTCTGTAGGAAGAAAAAGGGTCTTTCAGTGGAGCTCGTAGCAAGAGATGGGGGAACTTTTTAAAAGAGATGCCAGCCCTGAATTTATTTGTGACCTACCAAGAACTTCATGCAGGGAGGAAGCAGAGGGCAGTGGGAGGAGATGCTCCTTAGGCTTCCAGAGAGGAGATGACAGAGGAGGATACACCATACCTGTGAAGCTCTTCAGGTCTCAGTTGTTTATGAGGGTGACGTGTACATGGTTAGAGAACATCACATCTCTTGAAAGGATTAAACTAAAGGATCAGGATGGTGATAACTAGATGGGGCTCTGAGGGAGCAGCTATAAACCATGCCTTGGGTACCTGTCTCACTCTGCTTTGTTCCTCCAACACCTCCTCTCAAGGGTTTGCAGAGGAATCCGGAGCTTGTGGTCCATGCCAGACCCAGAAACAGTGACTGGACTCAAACCTGACCTGAGCTGGGAAACACCTGAGGGTCAGCTTCAGTCTGATAAATGCTATAGTAACGGTGGAGAAACAGCGCTTTGCTTTCAGGGTTTTGACCTTTAGGCTTTTGTTTAAAACTTGTGGTGTTTGTTTACCGGGCAATTCCCGCAGCAGGTCACCCAGAGTACCGTGTGAGCGGGGTTTCTGTTGGAATCATTTATTTGCTTCTCTTAGGGCAGTAATTATTTACTAAGTATCAGCAGTTGTCTGGAATGTCGAGTTAATTATCAGCTCGCCTCTGTGAAAGTGCATGTAGTGAAAATACCTAAATAAAAAAAAGTGAAAGTTGTTCTTTTTTCCTCTTGTTTCAGGTACTGGGTCCGTGTGTCACACCTGAATCGCGTCGTACTGATTCTCTAAGTCCCAGCTCAGCCCATCTCCTTGATGCACACTCACGGCATCATGGCCAGTACTCAGGAGCGCCTGAGCTTGTCTTCCTCTCCAACCTCGGTGGGCAAAGCTTTCTGTGAAGATAAAGACTTTGGTAGGTTACACGATGAACACGTACCTACTGGGAACCACCCGTCCCCCGAGCTCATCGAGGACGTGCGTGAGAAGGGCTTGTTGCAGGCAGAGCTCATGGAGAACATGAGCAGCCCGGTCACCGCAGCCGTGCTGACCAGCATCAGTGAGGACTCTAGGGACCAGTTTGAGAACAGCGTGCTGCAGCTGCGGGAGCAGGATGAGTCTGAAACACCCATTCCTCAGGGCAACAGGAACACTGTGGAAGGAGAGAGCAACAGCGGAGCGGATGACGTCAAAGTCCAGTTCAACAGATCAGGCAGTGGGAGCGGTGGGTTTCTGGAAGGACTTTTTGGTTGCCTGAGGCCCGTGTGGAACATCATAGGCAAGGCATACTCCACTGACTACAAACTGCAGCAGCAAGGTAAGTTGGGAAGGAAACCTATATTGCTTCTTGGAACAACCTGTGAAGATGAGGAAGGCAACCCAGCTTCCCAAGCAACTGTTTCTGTCTCATGCAGCCCTATTATGGGTTTGCAAAGAGCAATCCCACAGAGTACAGCCAACAGCTGTCCTTTGTAGCAAAGACAGCTCGTGATGGGAGTCAAAACCAATTGCCTGTTCTGACCTGTGCCTTGGACTGTTGTGACAAGGTCTAAATCTGAACTGAGTATTTGCGTAAGTGAGGATGAAAACGAATCGTGTTGAAGGCAGGGATTGTATCAGCTACTTCATTGCTGTGGTTTTTTCATTCCAGATGAGAACCACAGGCATAGGGATTTTCATCGTGCCGGATGATAAACCTTGACACAGGCATTTCTGCTCCTGCACGTATAGGTCAAGGCTGTCTCCAGCTCCCCACCAAACAGCAGAAGCATTGCTGCTCTGGGGGCAAATTACATCCACTTTTATGTCTTTTTATTCGGGAGTAATTTTACTCTTTAGAATATCATTCAGTACTTCCCTTTCCAGAAATATGTCCTTTAAAGTTTATATCTTTTTCACTTAGATGTATAAACGTAAATATATAAATGTATAAGTGTGTGTGTGAATATATATATATATGTATAAAACAAATATGTAGTTAGGAAATAAGTAATGTCCCAGTTGGTCACATACATATATCTTTAGGGGTTACTGGAAGCTAAAGAGCAGAGTATGCTCTGCCTTTGGTATCTGATTTCTCCCCTAGCACAGGGGGAGG
>BJBW01002315.1:43027-56566 GCA_004320125.1 Scolopax mira | reverse complement strand
CAGAGCCTCCTCCTCTCCAGGCTGAACAACCCCAGCTCCTTCAGCCTGTCCTCGGAGCAGAGGTGCTCCAACCCACTAATCATTTTTGTGGCCCTCCCGTTACATCAGGTCTATGTCCTTCTATTGAGGCCTCCAGACCTGCACACAGTGCTCCAGGTGAGGTCTCACCAGAGCAGAGTAAATTGGGAGAATCACTTCTCTGGACCTGCTGGCAACACTTCTCTTGATGCAGCCCAGGATGCGATTGGCCTTCTGGGCTGCAAGTGCCTGCTGCCTGCTCGTGTCCAGCTTCTCGTCCATCAGCACCCCCAAGTCCCTTTCCTCAGGGCTGCTTTCTAATACCTTGTTGCCCAGTCTGTACTGATGGTGAGGATTGAATATAGTTCACTTCAGTTAGGCAGGATCAAAACTTGAATGAACAAACAAACAATATCTTCTTTCTTATGGTGCTATTCATAAAATATTCAAATTTTATCCTTTACACATAAGTAGAGCCTCCGGAGAGATGGCTTTGTTTCCACACCAGGAGCAGGCTATACTGTCTCTGGCTGCAAAATCACTATAATTGGGAGGTGACAAACAGGAGAGATTAATGACTTCAATTTGAACACATGCAGGCAAGTACCACATTGATCCTTTAACAAAGGCAGCACGGACATGATCACCTGGGATTTAAGAAAGAAAATATTGGCTTGGTTCATGATCTTAAAATACATTCTTATTTAGCTTAAAATGTTTTTAATATCACCATAGAGATGCGAATACTCTATTTACACTGCAGGGACATATCAGCAAAGCCACTTAAATGTATGTTTAAGCATATAAAGAAATTTAATGAACTTTAATAACAAAAGATACATAAGTAAAGGTATAAATAAATTGAGGGGTTAATCAGGTGTTTAAACATTGAAATATTTCTTACTTCCTTGTTTTTACAAGGAGACAATTAAGACACAGAGAGGCCGAGTGACTGCCCCACCATTTCCCAAGAAGTCTGGGGAGGAAGAAGAAGGGGAAGCCAACTTTCCTGTGCTTCAGACATTAGGTTAGACTCTAAAAGTGACCTACAAAGTCACCCTTAAAATGTAGGCATTGTCAGCATTACAATTTGTCAATGCAAATCCTGGTGAGATGGAAAAAAACCCAGTCCTTGCACCAGGGGCAAGGGGCTTTTACTAGACATGGCTTTAGAAAGGTATTTTAAATAAGATATTTTAGGCTAGTTTTATCAACAAAAGTCACTGAAGATTTTAACACAAAAAAGATCTATGAAAGTTTTAGGCAACACTTTGATACAACTGTAGATATTTTTCCCTGTCTTTGGAATTTTTAAGAGACTATTTGACCCTTTTCTGCAAAAGATGAGACAAATGGGCTAGGATTCAAAGGAGGGTTGCAGAAATGATGTTGATATATTTTAATTGCTAGACAACATGCTGTCCTCTCTAATGAAATCTTTTCTTAAGTCAATTTAAATAAAAGGCTTAGAACACAGGAGGGTGCAAAGAGGTGATGAGAACGGATGTATGGTTATATTAGCTGGAAAGATGTAATGTTCATTTTCAAAGGCACAAGGGAACACAATGGTGATGGGCTGAAAAAAACCTCTCTTCTCATCTTTCTGTTATGCCAGAATAGGAAGTTTTTCTGGGTGGTTGAGATGAGTGTTGCAAAAAGTGCGGTCTAAGACTTTCTGAAGATTAACTCGTGACATGAGATCACAATCTAGAAAAGCTAAGCAGCGTTCAGACCTCTGTGACAGTGTGACATACCCAGCACTTTTTAAGAAACAGGCCATTTAAATATAGCTGGCAATCTGAGGAGGACAAATTTTTAAAATCTTAGCCAAAAGCCTTAAAATATCAAAGAGAAATAAATCTAAATGCTACAAGTGTGAAATTAGACATACGGTGTGATGGGTTTTGGGTTGGTATCAATTATGCAAGTTGATTGGAATTAAGTAGAACTCTATCAATATGGGAAACGCAGGTGGATAGACCCAATTTAACCAGTTTCTGCCCTCCACGGTCTTAACTGAATATCTTTGAAATAAGTGGTTTTGCAGGAAAATGGCTGTGGACTAACAAAAACAAATTGCAACAGAAGCAATGAGGAAAAAAAAAAAAAAGCCAAATGCTGAAGATACAAAAGGCCTTTTCTAGCTAAATCACTCACCGTAAGAAATCAAAGCTAAAAACCCCAACCAAATAACCAACCAACCCAAACCCCCAAAATCCAACTGTCCATCTGATGATAAAGCTGTTCAGTCTGAGAATCCCTTAAACTGCTGTTTTATGAGACTCCCAGGGCAAAAAAGCTTCTGCATTTTGTGTCAAGACTGCAGTGATAGAAGATTCTTACAGTGGATTTAGTTCATCCCTGTCAGTTCCTCCACAGATATTGGTGGAGGTTTTTTATGGTGTATGGCTTTGGGGCACTGCATCTTGAAGCTCAATTTCCCTCCTTCCTGAAAATAGAAAAGTAATCCTGCTCCTTTGGGAGAAGAAGTTGGCTCAGAGAAGAATTATATTAGCATGACATATATAAAAAATAATAATAAAAAAAAGAACTTGCCTGAGAGAACAATGAACATTTATTTACTGTCTCATGGAGACAGAATTTTATGTCTGCATGGAAGGCCACCATATGACTTATATGCTACTTAAGTCTCACTTGAAGGCCCACTGTGGTGTCTGTTTTGCTTGGATGATTACTCAGAATGAGAATTTCTTGCCTGTCCTGGACCTGAAGCAGTTAAAAGCCAGATAAAGCTACCCATGTCTTTCTAGGATGGGATCATGTGTGCCCACTCAGGCAGTTTGTGTAGTAGTAAAGAAGGAAATGCAGACCAAAACTATGCTTGCTGCCTGACATTCTTACAGTAGCTGAACTTTTATTTCAATGACACTCCAACAAAAGAAAAGGAGAAGGAATACTTCACTTCCGCAGTATCTCCCTCCACGTACATCTTCATGTCACCATCCTGGTTGCGTGAGCAACTTTCATCCAGCTCTGAATTCAGGAGTGATGTCTTTTTTTTAGGTCTGCTGAAGAACAGTCAAACAAGCATTTCTATATTACTTTGATGTGTTATGCACGCGTAGACTGCTAGCAAGCAAGGCTCTATCTGAATGAAAGTTAATGACTTTTTTAAAAGGCTAGTTGAGTATAAGAAAACAAAAAGGAAATTGAAGGAAAAGATGATCACCATGGTATATAATCTGCAAATCTAGTTAAGAACTTTAGCTTCTACAAGGTACTAATAACTTGATCAACCATACTGTAAAATGTACATTAGTCTTCAGACTTTATGAAGTAGTTTAATTTTGGCCTAAACTGGAAACACAAAATAAACAGCAGTTTAAATACTGTTGATTTAATATCATGTACTCTACTAAATGTTTAGCGTTTAAAGATAACTGCATTTTGAAAAGGAGATGAAATGGAATAAATGTAACATCATGAGTATAGTATATGTGAATTTCATAGACCATTAATCGTTAATCTTTAAAGTTTCCTATTTGGGGCTATAAATACATTAATTCAGCTATCACCTCCTCTCTGCTATCTTGATTATGCAGGTGTCACAGAGGTTGCTATAATAACCTTGCCTTAGCAATGTAAAGACAGTGAAGGATCTGGGTATCTAGATAAATAAAATAATCGAGGGGTGCTTGCAGCCTGCACCCTGATTGATGTAATGCCGAGGCCCATTGAATGAGCACTTGGTCCTGTGGGGATTAGGCCCTTGACTTGTGGAGTATGAGAAAGGCCCTGGCACTGTTCAGGTGGGGTTAAAGCCCTACCGTGGGACAGGTTGGTAACTACAGAGGTGCTGTTCCCTGGAACAGACCGTACGTCATGGCCTGTGTGATCTTTATTTGTTGCAGTCTGCAGTCACTGCACCCAGTAAGGATCCCACGGGTGCACCCAAGGAAGCAGGTATTGTCTGGATATTTTGAAAACTGTGAAAAGGTGGTTTCTGTGAAGCTGAGGTAAGCCCACATTATTAAATACAGTTGTTGGAACACACAGCCCGGTGCTAGGGGGGACTAGGCCCTTCATCTTACGGGAGAAGATGAGAGTATGCAGCAGACAGGTGTTGTTAAATTCTAGCACTAGTCTGTCATGGGGACCTTCCAGGTGATAAAGAAATGAGAAGTTGTAAGAGGGAAGAAGCAGCAGATTTCTGAATTGGTTTTGCTCCTGAGTTTAATATTTCTGACCGTTACCCCAGGGGCATGAGCCCCAGTTGAAGCTTTGCAGTATTTAGGTATGCAGAGAACCTCTGTGAACTCTACAGGGGGAAACATCCTAACTTGTATCATTTTTCCTATAGTGAGGAAGCTTATTGTGGGAATTGCTTTCTTTTACCAGACCTCTGAGTTTTTTGAAAGTTGTAGGAAGTTTGAGGGGTTTTTTGCTAAGTTGGGTTTAGTTATATACAGTCACTGGGTTCAAAAGCAATGCAGGGATGCAGGTACAGAGAGGCACAGCAGTGTTGAATGCTCTGTTTCTATTGGAAACCAAGCCTAAAAATACTTCTGTAGCCACAGCTCAAACGTGCTACCAATTGAAGTAGCTGGCTAAGCCTGTGAACTGACACTGGAGCCTAAACCAGTGAAATAAAAGAAAGGGTTAAAGTTGTAGTCCCTCATGAGCCTGCCTTCAGTCCTACAAAGGAAACCTCTCATTGCTTTAGAGGTCTCAGCAATTTTCCTTTTTGTCTGACCCTGAAAAGCCAGATCAGTTTTGTGACTTGCTTTGTTGAGACTGTCACCCCCCTCACTCCCTGCGAGAGGCTGCTGCTCTCCTGGCAGCTTTCTGCAGGGTGAAAATGGGAAAGAAAGATTCTGCATCAGCAGTTCCATTCGTATTGCTTTCCTCTCCTCCTTTCCAGCACAAAGGTGGTTTTGTTTGTGCTCAGGATCCAACTAAAAAGTTTGGCTGTGAAATGAGCTCTCCTCTGGAGCAGAAGGAAGGGGCAGAAGATACAGCATACAACTGCCAGACACAAACTTCTACTCATTCCCTCCTCGAGGTCATGGGCTAGAGATAGCTTTTGCATTAGCTGGTTGGTGGTCATATTGTTTCACACAGCTGCAGAGTAGCTAATGAGACAGCCATTGCTGGTTTTGAATCCTTGATAGAAGTAATTTAGTAAATTAGAATATTCTATTCTTTTTTTTTAAATGTAATTAGACAGGAGAGAACTTTAAAGAAAAGGTGCTTCTCCCTTATCGGTGAGAAGGTTGGGTATTTGTCACCAGCCACACTGGTATTTGTTTCAACTCAGAATCGTTGGTGCTGTCAGAAAGATGGGAGAGAGGTAAAGCAGTTAACTTTTGCATGTAACATCAACCTAGGCATCTCAAGGTGGTCATCACTTGAGCAGATTAACATTAGAACCAGTGAAATAACAACTGCCCTGTTGGTTCTCACTAACGTGTAGTCTCTGCTGGTAGAATAAGTTCTACTCTTGAGAAGCTCTTATTCCTTGTGTAACTAAGAATTTGCAGGATCAGAGAAGTATTCACATTATCCTTCTTCCTGTCAGAGATGAGGTAGATATATTGAATATAGGGGAGTCTCTTGGGTGTATTAGTCTTATGAAAGGATAACCACAGGCAGAGCACTGCTGAGCACATTTCAAGGTTTAGCCTACAGTGATGAGTGTAGACAAGGCCCATACACCCAGGGCAGCTGGGCACCAAAATCAGATGGGTAACTGAATGCCCAGCTCTGTGCTTAAGATCCCTTGGGCAACGATGGAGGAAGTTCAGAGTACTGCGTCCAGATCCAAGGCCCCCAACATAACGAACTGGACCTGTTGAAGAGGGTCCAGGGGAGAGCCATGAAGAGCCAGGGAAGAGCATGGAGCAACTCTCTAATGAGGACAGGCTGAGAGAGTTGGAGTTGTTCAGCCTAGAGAAGAGAAGGCTCCAGGGAGACCATATAGTGGCCTTTCAGTATTTAAAGGGGCCTACAGGAAAGATGGGGAGGGATCTTATGAGGGAATGGAGTCATAGGATGAGGGGTAACAGTTTTAAACTGAAAGAGTTTTAGATTTAGATTAGATATTAGGGGGAAATTCTTTAGTCTGAGAGTGGTGGGACATTGGAACAGGCTCCCTAAGAAGCTGTGGCTGCCCCATCCCTGGAAGTGTTCAAGGCCAGGTTGGATGGGCGCTTTGAGCAACCTGGTCAAGTGGAAGGCGTCCCTGTCCATGGCAGAGGGGTTGGAACAAGGTGCTCTTTAAAGTCCCTTTCAAACTAGACCATTCTATGACTCTATGAATGTGTGTATTTTCTTTTGCTTCTACAAAAGACAGTGGTTTATGCATTTTGAAGCAAAGAAAGGAAATGTAATGCCTCCATAAAAAATACTATTGAAGTGAGTGTACCTGGAAGTTGTCTGGTGTCATTATTTATGAGCTTGATGCCCTTTCTCACACTCAAGACTATGGAATTTACAAGATAATCAGCCACATAATCCTCTGCAGCTCTGTAAATTCAAGCAAAAGTACAAGATACATAATGTCTGGGTAATTAACTGTTATAATCTCCTTCCAGCTTTTTTGGCTAAAATGGCTTGGACCTTTGTCTCTGATGTCTGGTACTGCAAGTTAAACAATGGCTTGGGGTCTGAGGTGGGAGAAAGTACAGTCATTCTCTTCCTCATAGCTGCCTGCACATAGAGGTAAGCTGTGGAAGAGACTGTGGTTGGTAAAGCTGCTCCCCATTGGAGGAACACACCAGTTGAAGTAGTTGCATCCCAGTGCTGTTGATGAATATTCTGAAGGCATCATGTGAAGATCTCTATTCATAAAAGAGTAAGGAAGGGTGGAAGAAAATAAGAGTGAATGAACCGTTTTATTTAAAAATTTGTTCATGCTTTCATTGAAGGTCTTATTTTTCCCTTTGAGCTTGCCAGCATGCCTTAATTAATTTCACTTAGAATAATATGACTTCTGGGTGTTAGGAAGATTTGAATTGTCTTTTCTGTATCACTAAATAATGATTACCTGTGGAGATACAAAATGTAAACTGGAAATGAATGAGGTATAGCTGGTAATACGTTAGATGTATTATCTCCACCCTGAGGCCTTGAGTCAAAAGAGAAGGTCATCTGTTAACATTAAAGAGCACTGCAGCAGGTATTTATATTTTCATTTTTCTTCTTTCTTGAGTTTTATTTTCACCTCATAAACAGTGGAAAACTTTTCTGAGGAGACATGTGCCATGACTTCCTCTTAGACTTCTAAAATGTTTTTTTTTGTGATATGTTTCATAAGATAGAGAAAGGAGGGATCTGTATTTTTCTGAATGACTGATCTTTGCTCGAGTTTCCTGGAAATATGTAACTTTTCCCTTTATTTTTCTGAATAACCTCCTCTGTGCAGTTACTATGTGAACAATTCACACCATGAAAACATTAGGTCTCACTTCCAATACTCTATGTTGCTGTGTTGGAATTAATGTTTCTCTTTTGTTCGATACATCATTACACCATACCCTACATTGTGCTGAGTCAGGCAGCAGCGTAGAAGAGGTACTTAGTTAGTCCCATGAAGTATCCCTTGTGATTTGGTGAACGACAGAGGACATGTTTCTTGAAATCTCGGCCTCATTTTCACATTTAGAAAACAGGGATGGAATTATTGATGATGTTAGGGTATAATATACTGAATCCTGGTTAGTTGGGGCACCATTGTACTGTATAAATGTGCTGGAGGGAGAGGAGTATGATCTTCCTTGAATTCCTCTCCAAATATTCCCAATGACAACAAGCAAACTGGAAGAATACGGAGACTTGCCTCCTGTTTGCTGTGGTGAAATTGGTCTCCTTACAGACCTTGGGTTTGTCTTTCCATTGAGCAAGAGGGCATACATGATGCTTTGTGTCTCCTGGGGTTAGGCAGCTCTGCACTGCTTAAGCCAGAGTCTAGTGCCATGAACCAATGGAATATATAAACAACATTGGACTTGTTATTTAATTGAACTCTGGGTTTTTTTAGTTGTTAATTATACTCCTGCTATGGTTTTTCATGTTTAAGCTGTATCATTATGCTTAACAAAATGTTTGTTGCTACCTGCTGTGATTTTGAATAATTCATGGTATTAGTACGCAATTTGAGACTATCATATGTTCTCTCTGGAGAAAACCAAAGTTTGATTCGCTGTTTTGTGTCTTTGAAGGTGAATGGAAGGGAGAGTTTGGTTCCCATGGTCTTTTATGAGAAAGTTAATTTTGAATCACACAAGAAAATGAAAGAAGGTATAATGAAGGTACAGTAGTAACAAAGTGCTTGAAATATTCTTATGAAATAACTTGCTAAGATATAAAGTAACCCGAGTAAACCAGCCCAGGACCTCCCTAAACAACAGCATCTAGTACTTTGTACTTGTGGAAACTTTGTAGTTTCCACAGATGTAGTCAATGACAACATGATGTTTATCCTAAAGCAGTGTTACTGCAGCTCCCAATTTCATTTGATTTCATTTCCTTTTCTTAATGGATATGTTAACCAAATCTAAAAATAAAAATCTATTTTTTCAATTATGTCAGGGATTTTCTTACAACTTTTGTGAGTTACCCTGGAAACAAGAAAACACTGAAGTAAGGTCAGAAAAATAGTGTCACGCCAACCATTGTTTAGTGATTTGGTCCCTGCTTAATACTAGATAAATGTGTGGCCGAGGAGTCCAGCTGATACTGGCAGGTAACTTCTGACCAAAGATAGGTGTAGTATGTTTGTTTTGATTAGAAGAAAGTCAATGGGAACCACTCAGTGAAAAAGCCATCGTGTCAGAAAAAGAAAAATTTTAAGTGTTTTCCTCCCCCATCCTGGCACAGGCTCTGGAGTCGCTTCCCTCTGCCACTGTCTGTGCCTCATTGCAGCCTCAGGATTGCATCGACTCCATCTTCATACACTCTGCATCAGCCAAGATCTTTCAGGCTGCGAGGCTGAAATCTTTCTTTATGGTTATCTTCACAGAAAGTTACGGAATATTTTCTCATTTTCCAAACGATGAAAATGCTGGTCCTCCGACCATGAAGCAGACCAGCTTAATGTTAAAACAAAGGTCATTCCTAAAGGTTAACTGCTTTATAAATAGCCAGATTGTTCCCTCCACTCACTACAAGTCTGCAATCTGCTTAATATATGCACAGTCAGAGAAAAGCTGTAAATATAATGCTAAAAGCAGACACTTGGAACTATTCCTCTTGCTTTTCTTCAGCTTATGCAACTGTTTGCAGTAGCTTATTGCCAACAGAACTGTTGTGTCCTAGTACTTCGGGCTTAATCTTCTAAGTCTCCTGAATACGCTGTTCCCCTCCAACACTCTTGAACAGATCTGTGTGAGGAGGGTTTGCAAAACCCGGTCATTAACTGAAAGCCACCTGCTTAAGCCATCAGTCTAGAACTGAGCTAGCTCATGAAATTACTCCAGCTGAAGTCCCAGCTAAAAAAAAGCTATTAACCAAACATTTTGGCCATGAGAAGCCCGCCCCTCAAATCTTATCCAGACAGATCGTTCCATCTGTTTCTCCTCTTGCAAATGATTGAAGTTTTCCAGTGGTTTTCCAGTGAGGCTTGCTGGCCTTTCCACTGCAGCTTTATGTCCACTGATAGCTGTTCTTTTCTCATCTGCCTATTCAAAGCCGAGGTAACCTGCATCCATAGACTTCTCTCTGCAAACAGACCCAGAGGATCTCTGACAGCAAATAGCATTTTCACTCCACAGGCATGTAAATCCATTGGAGGTGGCAAGGTAATCCAGGAGATTGCTGCCCTTATAAATTCCTGAGACTGTCTGCTCAAGGCGTAGTGTCATCTCTGATACCTGTCTGCCGCTGGTGATCTCCAAGATTATCATCATCTAATGCATTACGAGGGAAGGACGTATTTTATGTAAATTTAGTCAGGAAGTTTTTGAAACTAATTGCTTAAAGTGGGTGGGGAAAGCTGATGGAGTGTGATAGACATACAGAATTTTTTTTGCTGCTTTCAGAATAGATAGTGTTGATTAACTGGGCTTAGTATAGCACTGCATATATTAACTGAGCATAAAAATGCTCAGGGGATGCGACTGCTTTGGGGATGAACTTAAGAAGCCATGCTCTGGATGGTGTTATAGATGCAAATTTAGGAAGTTTAAGAGCTATAATTCCACAGATAAAATCAAAGTTTTTGGTGATGTTGGTATTGAAATATTGTCCTGGTCTAGTATTGATATTTTAATTTGTGATAAAAAGTGGAATTAAATACGAAAAAAAAAAAGGAAAAAAAAAATGTGAATCCATACCTAGCGAATGAGTTTAATTGGGAAAACCTCAAACTCAGAAGAAATGCTAGGGAAGTCCTACTTCACATCTGCTGCTCGGCATAGGTACCTCTGAGAGATGGCAAAGCCTTGTCTGTTGATTAGCCTGTTAGTTTACATGCCAAGTCCTTTTTGGTCTTTCTGGTTTGTGCTTGTTGGTCATGCTGACTTGTCCACTAGAGCAGTCTTTGATCTTTGGTGCTCCTCTGGGCATGGTCTACCATCCTGCAGGTATGGGCTGCCTGCCTTGTCCCTAACACATCACCATGCATTTAACCATATTAGAGTATTTATAGAAAATAAGTGATTTAATTTCCATGTTAGATGGAGTCTGGAGTTACAAGTTAGAATTATCTTCTTGGGCTAGAACTGGGATTTGCATAGATGTCTACGTGTATTTAATATTTGAATAATACACATTATGGTACCTACTGTAGCAGGTCAAATCTCTTCTCAGGTATGAGAGTGTGCCGTGGATTTATGCATACTTCATTTCAGTGTGAGAGCTGGGAAACTGCTGTTGACTTGTGTCCCCTTCCCTTCACAATACCTTAACCTAGTTTAATGGAGAGAAAAATTTTACAAAATGCAAGTCTGGACAGAGTCTCTTTTGTGCTGTGTCTTGTGGACATGTATGAAGTCTCTGGCCATTGCTGTGACAATTTCACAGGGGTAACTGGTGAATGTGTGACAATATGGAAAAGGTCAAAGGAAAAGGCAGAGCATGAAGCAGCAGTAAGAAAATGTGATGGAGTGAACTCAAAAGTTAACTGAACTTAAACCAGTATATTAAAATATAACTAATATGAGTTACTCAAAAGCTTTTGTTTCCAGAAAGAAAACTGCACTTGTATGGATGGGCACTAGTGAATTTAAAAAAAATTCAAAACAAAACAACAAAATTTTATCAAAATGATCCAGTGTGTCTGATTGTGAGCACCAGGCTGAGAATAGGTAACGGTTTACAGGTCTTTGGAAAACTGAAAGCTGGGATTTCAATGGGTCTCCTTTAACAGGAAAACAAGATGGATATGAGCTCTTGATGAACAGCACACAAGGTTATGTAGCAGTCGCAGCACATTCTGTCGTATTTGGGACAGAGAGCCAGATGCATCACTCTTACATAAGCCTGCTGACCTGCATGTAGAGCTTTGTGGTAATAGGAGCTGCAGAAAAATGAATCCTGTTCAACTCGGACAACATGAACATACAAAATTAGTGTCTGTGTAAGGTTTTGGTTTTGCTTTCCACTTATTTTATCTAGAGCTGTATGGCTATACACGTGGCAAAAAGTTTAATGGGGAAAACCCAGCAAAACATGTGATTCCCTAAAGGACTTGGTTTTCAAAATAAAATTAGGATGGCATGAATACCTAGGATAAAGAGGAAATGATAAATATGATGAAAGCTCAGTCTCCTGAGTGATGCTACAATCTGTATGTTTAGGGAGCAGGACCAGATGCCTTGTACACCAGCCATAACAACCTGCTATTTTAGGTGGTGCAGCATGGGAAAAGAGCATGCAATTTTGCAGAGGACTTTGATAGATTTGTTCAATTTGTTTTTATACTAATTTGAAATGAAAATGAGGATTTTTTTCAATTCTTAATGAAATTAATGGCACATGGAACAAGAGGCATCAGAAGCTCTGGGGTGCCCATCTCAAGGCAGTCCCTGTGGATCCTCTGGCTGCCTGGGATGCCAATGAGTTGCACATTTCCAGAGCTTCCAGACCCTTACTTCTTGTCTTTCTGCCTGGTGGGCTAACAGGGAGCTGGCAGTCTTGGAGTTTATGAGCAGGGATACTCCGCTCTGAGTTTCTTGGCATCCTGCCTAATGAGATCTGTAGAGGAGCCAGCAGCTTAGGAGCTCTGCAATCTCTGAGACAATCCTGGAGCAATAACTTCTTTCAAACTCCCACTCTCTGTCAACCTGCCAGGAGAACTGTTGAAGAGCAGGGAAGGGGACCTGGCAGGAAATCAGGCGTGATTCCTGCAGCTTCATCAAAAATGAAATGTTCCACGCAAAATGTTTCTGACCACTTTTAGTAACCTCATGCAGAAACCCTAACAAGTCAGCACCTGATCCTGGAGGTCCTGTATCCCCCTCGCTTTAGATATAGTGGGTGCAAAGTTCAATGAGGCAGAAGACAGGACAAAGAGGTATTTACACCATCCTAGCACCTCTGCAGTTGGGAGGCGAGTCAGCTGCAGCTCCTCACATTGCACTAGACTGCCTGTAATCAAATGGCCTACAAATCCAAGTTGTCCTAATGGTACTGGAGGACATGGTTATTCTAGGAAGGTTCTAGACTGGTGTAGTGACTAATATGAAGGCATTGGAAATGCAGATGAAATACGTGTTGGCACCTCTCACTCTTTCCCATGCTTACTTTATGATTGACCTTGAGGTCTGTGTCTGAGTAGAGATATTGTCTGGACAGGAGAATTGTCCGGGCACGCGTGTGTCCCAAGCATGTACTTAAAATTCAATACAGATATTTCCAATGTAAGTTATAGCAGCCTAAAGGTTACTGTAATTTATATTTATAATCTACAGCTATGAAGTGACATTTCAGCAGCTGGGAAGGTGAGCATTTTTCCTAGCTGTAGAACAGGAGGATGTCAGTACAGCAGGCCTTGTGGCTCACTGTCATGACTATAGCCCCTGCAGGGTGAATCCGGACTAATGATGCAATGCAAAACTGCCCAAATGACAGAGAGAATTTGGGCCACTGCGTTCATCTTGTCTGATTTCCAAATTTTTCAGTGCTCAGGGGGACAGGATTGTAACAAAGTTTGACTTCTGCTGTGTAGGTCATATACTGTACCCTGGCTCCTCGACCACAGGGGTGAAGCTGGATCAGGGAAACTTGCTTTGCCTTTGCAAATATTGATAGGAATAGAAAAATGTTTTTCTTTTATTAATAATTTTCAAGTAATTAGATTTGAGATAAAACCATGTAGGCTTTTAATGTTGGTGATGCATTGAAATATGTTGCAGCAACAAAGTGTTGCAGTTGTTAAACTCTGCAGTCTTTAGACCACTGAGCAAAGTTCACTGCTGGTCTGTGGTGGTAAGTGGACAGTCTGGTCCTGCCGTGGGGTGCTCAAGGGTACCACCCCCTTAGAGCTCCTGTGATCACAGCTGTTCATCCCCTGGCAGACAGGGAACACAGAGCTACTGCAGACTGGTCTGGGAGCAGGGTGAG
>BJBW01002315.1:27710-42925 GCA_004320125.1 Scolopax mira | reverse complement strand
GGAGTGCAGAGCATCTGGAAATCCTCTTCCTGAGAAGCTACATAATCTGTTCTGGGTGTGCGTACATCATTTTCCCCTGCACGGTTGGAGGGGTAGTGGAATACAAAAATGATTGCTGAAATGTGAATTCACTTGCCAATTTTTCTTAGGCTGACAGCAGCGAGGCAAAGCTGCTGATCAGTTACTTGTATGACTGTGCATTTAAGGGGAAGATATTTCTTTGTTACTGCTGCAGCTCTGTTGCAGCAATTAAAAAAAACGTGTCTAAGGAGGAGGCAATAACTCTGAAAGCGTCTTTGGTGACTAAACATTATACTCTAAATATGCAGTGTTGCTGCTGATTTTCCCAATCTCCTGTGAGTCATAAAATCTTGTTTGGTACTGAGTAAGCCATTCATAATGACCTTGACTTTAAAAAAAAAAGAAAAGCCTGTGTCTCCATCTCAGTCCAATAATTTAAATGAATGTTTTTCTGTAGGGTATTTGTAATGCTTTTCAGGTCATTAGAATTCCTGAAGGACAATGGGCAGGTTCACATTTGCAGGCTGTCCCCAGGACAAAGCCCCTCTGGCCTAAAGGTTGCTGTAGCTTAGATGAATGCAACCCTTGGACATCCTTTACCCATGCCCTGTGAATAGGGTTGCCTGGGAAGGTCATCTGGTAAAAAGATAACATGCTTCAGAGGCTCAAATGGCCTCTACTCCCAAGGACTTTATGTTGTCCTGCTCACACTTTGTGCTCTTCTAATCCCAGCAGGTCTTTCAGATTTTCATGGTTGTACTTACTTCCTTGGCTTCCCCACACAGACCAAGGTGCTGCTCTGGTGCGAAGGCATAGTCTGTTTATCCAGTTGGCAATGCCTTGCTGCAAGGAGGTTGAAGATTCATGGCTGTTACCTGTTGCAAATAAATATATCTGTTCCAGTGGTGTTCTACAACTGCCCTGTGAAGTGAAACTGATATTACACATTGCCAGCAGAACCTTATCATTGAGATTTTGAAGGAAATCTTTCTGAGAAACTTTAAGGAGTGGCCCACCAGCCCAAAAGGTTTGGAAATAACCAAGTTTATCATCTTTCTATTGAATTATTTAATACTTTTTTTTGAGCTGTTGGACTGTTGTGGGTCAACCTGACAGTTGCATATTCAGCATGGGAAGAAACACCATATATCGCAGTTGCAACTGGGTGTATTACGGTGCTGAAGCATATGGTGAAGTACATTAGATGTGAAGTGTTTCTTGTGGTCTTGCTACTGTCTGTTATCATTAGTAATGTTTTGACAATACTCACTTCTTTAACTAACCTCAGCAAAATATGCACGATAGGGACTGTCTCCATTTTTGACTTGACAAGATAATCCTTCTGGAATTTGCTTTTTGATTGTATTGAGTTGCATTATTGCTTTGAGAAGTTTCTCAGAAATAATATGCCTGCCATGTAGAAGGTACCATGCTGCTGTCCTATTTGGACATGTCATGTTGTTATTGTCTCTATAGTGTGAGGTTAACTTGTTTGTATTAGCCTTTGAATCCATTTTAACTGTCTAATTGGGAGAGATGTAAATAACACTAAGTTTATATCCTCAATTTACCTTAGCACAAAAAAAGAGCCTGTATTTAATAAGTACATAAGTATATATTTAATAATCAGATTTCCAAGACTAGTAAAAGCTCTGGGGTGTATATATATAGAGTGGTGCCCATACAGGAAAATCGAATCAGTAAAGTAAATGGGGTCCTCTAGAAGATGCTTTGAATACAAGGGTATTTTAATTGTTTCTTATTTTAAATTGGAATAAGGCCACTATTTAATTAGGACTAGCACTGGGTGAACTCTATCATAGAAAAAGAAAAAAGATTCCAGCTGGTTTTTTCTTTTTTTGTGTGTTCTCAACAATCTGTGATCAGACTTTGAGGCTTCCTGGTTTGTCATTTAAAATTGTTGGACTGCTTTATATCAGCGTGTTTCACCCTAAACTTCTTGGCAAGCTGGCTTGCTTTGGCTGCGTTTGCAAGATTTTGGGTTAGCGATTGGTCTCCTAAGTGTGTGTGTGTTACTGCTGCCTGCCTGCAAAGTGGTGGGAGATTTGATAAACAGGAGGTTAGACATTGGGATCCTTCTGTAAGTTTTTGCGTCTCGAAGCTGCAAAGAAATGCAAGGATATTATTTCAGAAGACATTTTTTGAAAGCAAATATATTATTTCTACATACATTGTTAAGCCATTAACAGAATAAATAAACTTCCAGAATGACACTCCTCACAGCAGTGAATTCAACTGTCCAAGCACATTTGCAAGATTCGCACTTGCAACTCTTGCTCACTGTGGTTACCCCAACCCTAATTTAGACTCTTAAATTGTTCTTCAGCAAAGAATGTGAAAATGAGTGTATTTGTGTCATTTTTCTGACATTAAATAGCAGCACTGCTTGCATGCTATATATTAACTGTGGATGCAACAGCTAATGAAATTAATGTATTTTGCATAGATTATGGTTAAGACAAAGCTCATTCATCACTGCATGGATTCATTTTACCAGAGTTACTACATCGGTTTCATAAGGAAGAAACTGGCATAAAGCCAGAGTAACGATATTGAATCAGATCTATAAATGTAACACTGTTTAGTATTTAATACCTTTATTAAGCCCAAAAATGTAGAACAACATGATTTAATTTTCTAACAGAAGAGAATATAATTTATTTGAGGTTTTCAACATCCATGGTTGGTTAGTTGGCTGGGTATCTTTTGCCTGGGATGATGTCATTGGTGTAGCTTTCTCTTTTCTCTATGATATAGGCAAGCTCTATCGGCCTTTGATTGTGGTTGGGATCAATATACTTTCATTCAGAGTTTAATGAGAATCACACCTCTAGAGCTCCAATATGAATTAGAAATTAATTTTATAAGCAGCAGTTTATGAATGAGAAAGCTACAATGAATACTATTTTTCCAAACACAGAAATCAAATGTTTTTTCAAAGGTCATTATGCTCTTAGTTACACAGCATTTTGTTACCAAACCACTGAGTGATCCCATATGAATTATGGGAAAATGCAGCTTTTGCTTGCATTTCTTGCAATCACTTTCTTTTTTGACAGTTTTACTAATTACATTTTTTTCAAATAAAGATATTTATATTTTAAAGTAAGGTATTGTAAAACACAAAATAATTTATGGTAGATCATTTTTCTGTTAGGGTCTGTGTGTGCCACAGACACATTTAATTTTCTGTAATTAGTAGAAATGATAAAATGACTGGATGGTTCATGGTTATATTAGTTAGACCAACTAAAACATCTGTAATTTCATTATCAGATATTGAAGAACAGCACAAATCTTCATGCCTGGCATTTTCTCTTGTTTGTACCAGCATAGATCCAGAGCAGTTGTAAAAGGCAGTGGTGCTAAAGAAAGGATAGTATGTGATCCTTGATCAGAGCAGAGAAGCAGCAGAGTAATTTTTTTATATTTTACAGCAGAAACTCCAGGTGTTGCATAGAATCTTCTTCAAATATTTGTTCATAATAGCAAAAATATGCATTTCCTTGCTGGGTATAAAGAAATGTTATTAATTCTTTGAATTTTGCACTTTCTCCATTTTAAATAAATCCTAGTGATACTAAACAGTGGAAATATGGTGTACCCAACCTGGGTATCAGGACTGAGGTACAGAGCAGCTACTGTGTACTGGTGACTTCAGGTCTTTGACGCCGTGTTAGATAGTGGGGAAATGTTCCCAGTATGCTTTGACTGGAGTGAAGCAGTTGGAATTGTGTGGTGGTCCATTACCTGAACCCACCTCAAACACTTGGAAAGTTGGCAGGCATTATTTTGGTATGTTTTTACAGTGGTATGACCATGTTTCATGGTCCTTTTTCAGATGCTCAGAATGACATAGCATCTTCCTCTTTTCATCTTTACCTTCTTATTGGAAGGAACTATTTAACTTAAAATCTAGTGTGTGTATTTGTTAATTTAAAGGAGAACAGGGGCTCTTGGAAAATGCCATAGAGATTTTAGGAATGCAAGTACAATCCTGCAGCTGTTTTGATTTTGTGGTTTTGTTTGTTTTTTTCCCTTCCAGTTCTGCTGCTATTTGTCTTTAAAGTCTCTACGTTGGCTTGTTACTTTCTGACTTTGATACATGCTCTGAAACTTTTTTGCAAAGCTTTTACTGCTGTACCTTCTTAAGGGGAGCAGGGTGGCTTCTGACCTGTGCTTTGCAATGGAAAGAGACCACAGACCCTGGCAGTGGACACAGAGCTCTGCTCTCCAGGGAACTGCCTGTAATGGAGGAGTTTAGCAGCCCTTTTTAGGAGGAGGTGTGGTTGGTCAGCATTAGTTCTGTTCCACCAGTATGAGCTGAGATGGATGAGCTTGTGCAGACCAGTCCGTACCATTTCTATCAATGCATTCTTCATATTGTCTGTCTCTAAATCAGTTGAGTTGGCCAGGAGATAGCTATGGCCTTGGCTGGCAGTACTGGTGCTCTCTGAGCTTTCTTAAAAATATTAGTTTAGATACTGGCAGAGTAGACCACTTAATCTGTGAGCAGAGGCCAAAAGACCTCAACTGATTCATTCTGGAGAAATGTCAGCTTTGGAGGGATCTCACAACACCCTTCCAGAACCTCTGATGAAGTAATAATGGAGAAGATGGAGCTGGGCTCTTTGCATTGGTGCATGGTCGGAGGATGAGACACAGTGGGCATAAGTTGAAACAAGGGAAATAAAAACTGGATATAGGAAAAGCATTTTCCCCATTAGGACAGCCCAGCAGTGGGACAGGCTGCCCAGCGAGGTTGTGTGTTTTCCATCCTGGGAAGTTTTCAAGATTTGAGTAAGCCCTGAGTAAATTGGTCTGGCTTCATAACTGACTCTGCTTTTGGTTGATCTAAATGACCTTCTGAGGTTTCTCTCTGTGATCTTATAGTTTCCTGATACTTAGCACATGATGAACAAGGATAGATAAGGAGGATTGGGAGCTAGAACAAATAAATGGTCGTGGCTCACACAGCTGGTAAAAGATTGGAGAACATCAAGTGAGTGCATGAAAATGTATCACTAATCTTCATTATGTTGGAAATTATTTAGTCCTGGCTTAGAGAGCAGTGCACAGTCATCACTTTTATGTTGCAAGGTTCCATTTAAGGCTCCAATATCATGTAGAAATCAGTTTTGTTTAATGACCTTCTGCATTAGCAGTTTTTTCTGTTGGTGACTGAAATTGATTTTGCTTGTGATGTGAAGGAACATGAGCCCAGCCTCTGCATCGTTGCTCAAGCATGTGCTTTAGCCCTACAAAGAATAGGAGGCCAGCAAATTCCTGAGCACCAGAAATACCCATGCTGAAACTCTTAGGTGCATTATTGATAGACTGAGCTGGTTTTTAATCACTCTGATGCATGGCTGGAAACTGTACCTTTGTGCTTAAGCACTGAAAATTCTTGGTTGGTACTTTTCTTTGGTAAAGTGACATCATGAAGACTTTTATTTTCCTCAAGAATTTCACAAAACAGACTTCCTCCCTGACCAGAGTAATTTCAGTCATGATTTATGTTGCCATACTGCTTAGTTAGACAAGTGGTACAAAAAAAAATAATAAAAGAAGGTTGAAGGATAAATGTTGGGACATAAGACTGCAAGGAGCACAAGGTTTCAAAAAGACTTGCAGAAGAAAATAAAAAGGAGAGAAAAATCACATAGGAAGAAGGAAGGACAGATAAAGAAGATGAAAGGAATGTGAAAGTGAAGTGAAGAGTCTGACAAAAACAAGAAAATAAACCAGTTTCATGGATAACATTTCAAGAAATTAAAATGGAAGTAAATGTAATGCAAATAATGATTTTTATGTTTGTAAATGCTCCCTGATCTAGCTGTGTGTGTTTGGCAAACATTTTTTATTCCTGACTTTGGAAAACTGGAGAACTTAGTTGAAATTTAAATGGTGGATAACAAAAGATGTGGTCACTAAAGTGCAAAAAATACATGATCATTGAATGAAAGGAGTTTGAATTGGATTTTCATTGTTCTGGCCA
The DNA here is from genome assembly GCA_004320125.1 of Scolopax mira. NCBI lineage: Eukaryota > Metazoa > Chordata > Aves > Charadriiformes > Scolopacidae > Scolopax > Scolopax mira. The sequence goes on along the minus strand of BJBW01002315.1, from coordinate 36,885 downwards.
CATCAATTTTCAGACCTGATACTTTAGGGACATTTTTTTCTTTTGAATAATTCAGTAGTAAAGTGGTAACAATGGGTGCCTCCTGTGCAAACAATTGAAGGGCAAACCTCTCTGTCTTCTGAAATAAAGCTAAGTTTTAGGAGTACCTAGGGAGTCATCCTTCTGATCCTCCCCAACGCCTGTGCACAGCAATAGGATCACAGATCATAGTCACAGACTATGTAGACGATGAAGGGTAGAAACAGAAATATATTTCAGACCATTTCAGAACACAAGACCAACTGTGCTGTTGCTAAGTCATATTAATTATAAAAGGGAGGATGCCTGATATCCTGAAAAATCCTTAAAAGGTGTGGAGAGCAAAGGTTCTAAGTGTGTTCTGTTGGGTCTTGTTTTGATAGCACTTAGACTACAAAGACGTTAATTAAAAAAGAAGACAATCCATGGAGAGTGTAGGACCCTTCCCTTGCTTTTCCTGGAGGCAAGAATGAACTGTGATGGGCTTTGTTTGCAGTACAGCCTGGAGCTCTATTAGACCATGGAAAGAGAAGAAACAGTTTTGTTTGGATCCACTGACAGCAGAGGTAGACATAAAGTATAACATTTTAAGAAGGCTGCAGAGAGCTTCTGGTATTGTGAATCAGAAGCAAGCATGAACGTTTGCCCCTTGTGACCCAAGATGGAGATCAGAACTAGGGAGTATGGAAGGGCTCTACAAGCCTCTCATTGCTTGGACTCCTAGTTGTGCTCCCTCCCAACTGGCACTCTCCTGGCTCAGTTACTGACTTTTGCATACCTCACTGGTTTTGTGTCCTCTAATGTCCCATCTAGCTGCTTCTCTAAAAATAATGGCCTCCTCTTTATTACTCTCCCTCACTCTGCAGAATGTTTTTTTTTTTTTCAGTTCTGTTCTTCATGCTTGGAAAAACTTTTCCATCACGAAGTACCAAGCCATATGCTTTTTAATTTTTCTCTTTTGAGCGGCATGTCAGTGAATCGGACAAGTTACAATAATTACAATATACCATTTTTTAAAATTCTGTGTGTTATTATCATTTCCTATACTCCTGAAGTACCAAGATGAATGATTCTCCAGTAAATATCAAGTTTTAGCCAGCATTACATAAGCAGGCACTGCATCACTGGTGATATTTAACAGTAATAACAAAAGCCTCAGTGGAAATTGTGAAGCCAGATATAATATTTTGCAGGCTTTGAAACTTAATATCTGTGGAAGAATTCAAATGGTGAATATTGCTCTGGGAAGTGGCATAGAAAGAGGACTGACTTGGGGGGTCAGATTTGTGATAGCTGTCATGCCTGGGATGACCTTTATCCACAAGACTACACTTGCCCTGCCAAGGGGATTATGAAATGGTGTTGGGAAGATGGCAGGGAATGTTTATTCCCATATTGATCAGCAGATGACAGGAATTTGTTTACGAGAAGGAGTAATAAAAGGGAAAAGTATAGGATGTGCTTTTCATCTTAAAATCAATAAATCATGGGAGAGTGCCTCAAAGTGTTTTTTAACAGTTCAGTTTCTACAATGTATTCTCCTAGCACTGCCATTATGTTATATTTGTATGGAAGCACCTATGCACACTTCTTGCCAAATGCTTTTTGTTGGTCTTGAATGAATAACAAAAAATTCCTTAAATCTTGAAAATACAGATACTTATGCTTTTGTCTCTTTTTTTTCTTCCTTTTTTTTTTTCTTTTTTTTTTTTTTCTCTTTCCTCTTACCCAGGGAAGAATGTATCAGTCACACTGAAGAAGCAATACTGCTCTGAAGGAATGATGAAAGGTGCTTTATCCTGGCAGTCACTGCAGCTGCTTCATTATGGGAAAAACTGAGAACTTGCCCTGACTTACCATCTCCCACATTTTAGCCACATCCTGCAGGGGAAGCTGGCCGTGTGGGCCAACCCAATGTGTGGTTTGAGTTTTCATTCTGTTTTGATTTCTTGAGATCTCAGTGCTTGCAATTTTAAAGAAATTATCAAATTAAACACAGATCTCAGTCTTTGTGGGTCTGCTTGTGCGGGCATGTAATATCCTCAGCCTCATATGGCTTTGAGCACTCCTGAAAGAGCCTTTGATCTGAGTTAGGATATTCAGTATTTCTGAGGACGTGGTACTTGAGGGTACAAACTGTTTAGGAAATGAGACAGAACTGCATTTTTACAAGGTTAAGTAGGAATTGGGAATGTACTTCATGTGCATTGAGAGGTGCTCGGAACATCAAAGCGCTCAGTCCCAGATTGATTATTTCAACCACATGAATAGGCCACACTGGTTTTAACAGTCAGATGAGGTATCTGCATGCATACGTGTTTTTCCTGGAAGAGGTGAGTTTGTGCACACTGGTTGGTAATAGTGCACGTGGTGCAAACTCATTTTGCAGCCAACTCTGCAGAATACAGATGTATGCCCCCATAACCCACACTGTTCATACCCAAGAACCCATCTGGGAAGGCAGGGAGATGTGAATGTGGGCACAAGACTTGTGCATAAAGGATCATATGGGTACATCCATTCCTCCTTTACCCTTGTACCCAGCACTGTTGAACTCACTGGCAATACTCTTGTTGTCCTGGATGGGAGCAGCCATGGGTACTGCTCCCTCAAACTATCCCTCCCAGTGTAATGCACTTTCAGTTTTGATAACTGTTTTATGACTTGTATTTCCTCTTTTTTTTCTTTTTCTTTTTTTTTTTTTTTTAATGTTGAGCTAATCACTAGCCTGTGCTGCCTTTACAATGCTTAGTTGCCCAGTAATTCCAGATATCCTTTGAAAGGAGGCAGGAGGATAATAAACTGTGGAATCCCAAACCAGATTAATGTAATGTGCATTTCTAGATTATGGTTAGTAACAAGATGACACGTTGGCATGGTAACACTTGAAGCTTAACTACATGTTCTTAAAATAAGGCGATGACATATGTGTAGGTTTCTAGCCATTTGCATACTATCCACCTGAAAACATACATCATTGCCACAACGCTCAGGCAATTAAACCCTACTTCTTACTTTTGAATTAAGTGTTGAACTAAAACATCATGCTTCTTTCCTAGTATCCAGGCGTAATCTCCCACTGTAATTTATAAATGTTGATAATGAACCTGTCAATTTTGTAACATCTTAGGCTTTCTGCCATTTGGTTTCATTTTAAAACGATTAGCATAAGGAATGTAGAACATGCTTCATTCTTTGTGGTTTGTACCACATTGATCTCCTTTGAATTCTACCACCTCCTAATATGAAAATTGTCTTGCTGACATTGGAAAAGCCAGTTTACTAATTAAAGTGATAGACCAGTGGGTGCGTGTCATGTGGCTGAGGATCGGGAATTAAAATCCCAACATTACCTCAAATCATTGTAAGAAAGCAGTAAAATTTTTAATGTGAGATTACTGGTTGAGACAGAGAGCCTAGATATTATTTTCTAGTAGCCTTATGGTGAAAAGTGTTGTCTAGTCGTTACAGACTGTTCGGCTTCCTTTCACTAAGCAACATTAACTTGTTTAGGTGTGCTATCTGGGGTAAATGTGCCAGGGGAAGCTTTATGTGTATCGTTGTTTTGTGTTAAACTTTCTCGGAATGCAAAATTGGGCACTTTGTTCTGATTGCTTTCTATGCACAATATTGCTTTGACCAAATTCCTTACAGTCAAAATTAAGAAGCTGCTAAGCTCTGCGTAAGTAAACACAATCTTCTGTCACCCTAAATAGACAAAATGGGCAGTGTTACATGGAAAATATTATTTCCTTGACAGTTCACTTATTTACATGTACTCCACTGTATAGACCACTGCAGGATGTTGAAAATACAGCTTACAGTATTTCCACAGCTCCTTATGCAACCTTTAAATCCCAAATTCTGTTCTTCACATCACTATGGATGGCAGATACTGGAAATACAATGTTTGACTCTGGAATGATAATCACATTACATTCAGAATAATACAATTGCCAGGAAATTTCACACATACAGTAAAGTTCTCAGGATAAACCTCCTGCTAAGGCATGGCTCATGTTTGTCCTTGTGGTCTTTTCAAAAGAGGAAACTCTGATCTGTGTTTCATAAATCTACCTGTATTTCTCACTTGTAGATGAAGGATTTAAGTATTTGAATTTGCCGTGGTTGTGGGGTGGAAGGAGGGACGTGTACATGCTGGATTTTGCCACTAATCCTTTGGAAATCCTTTAGTGCCTTAAGGAGGCAGAGGGGGAAACAGACCTTCGGATTAGAGAAACTTGTTCAAACCTTTTTCCTGCTTTAGCAGAATTCCTTTCAAATATATCATGCCATTGGCTTCAAACATATTTGCATTAGAAATCAGTAGCCATGGGATTATGGACAGGAAGTTTTGCCCCTGCATAAATGTTAGGAAAGAGAAATATAGCTCCCTTAAGTTCTACTATTGGAATCCATGCATAAACCATAATTTGACAACTAGGAAAGTTGGAAGTTGCAGGTAAAGTAAAAAAAAAAAAAAAAAAATTTGAAAAAAAATGTAAATGTGCTGGATGAAATGCTTGTACCACTGCAGTGACTGGCAAATTTCCATTGGCTTCCCTGGGACCAAGATTTCATGCTTGCTTCTGCTCGGCTCAAGAAATACTCACGTACGATAGGTACTTAAGCACCTGCTTTAACATTTTCTATACACGTAGGGGAGGAAAAGAGAGATTAGTCGTTGCGGAGATGGGCCTTGATGTGGAGTTGTTGGGATCTGTGTTATAAATCTCTGTTCACTATTGTCTCTGTGTGTAGCATAGACTCTTGCTATGGGAATATGAATATGCAAATGTAAATTCCCATGTGGGAGGTTACTGCGCAGTGTGCACTAACTGGTGCCAAACAGCTATATTTCTCTACTCTCTGAATTGTGGTTTTGTCTTTTTTAACAAGAGGGTGAAAAAAGCCTGTGTGATGCAATTCATGTGCTCCTAAGCAGATCTTAAGAAAAGTTGAACAAGCTTTTAGCTAATGAGTGAATTTTACCTTTTAGAAATTAAGAGCAATATGTTGGTACAGAGCTACCAAAAAAAAAAAAAAAAAAAAAAAGGCAAAAAAATAAGGACCCGAAAGTCAGAGCGGTGGTTGTCTTCTATTTTCTCCCTGTGATGACAAGTTTTAAAGAATATGTAAATAGTTAAAAGAAAATCATTATATGGCTCACAGTATGTAAGACAGGACCCAGCACGGAACAGATTTTTATAGCTTGTTTATAAATTACGCTTCTGTCTTTTGTTTGGAACTTGGAAAAAGAAACCATGTAAATTAAATAAGGAGTAAAGACTTACTGCACGCATTTGTTTGACTGAAACAAAGATATTTCCCCACCTCCTGAGGTGGGATGAATAACATGTGGAGATCTTGCCTTTTGAGCCCTAGTGCTGTGCAGTTATTTAGCTCTTTTGCACAGACGACAGTGGGATGGCAACCAGCAGTCACAAAGAACATTCGTTAGGGCCACAAACTGGGATCCATTTGAAGAGGTGCCAAAGAATGCACAAAAAGGCTGGGGTTTATGGTCTGATACTTATTAACCCCATGGACCAACTAGACTGCGGAGGGAGGGGTGTTTGTAAATAAATGCAAGAAGTTTAATCTCTGGCCCACGACCACCCTGTAACTGGGTATCAGATTGGTCTCAGCTAAATGAGAAGCTTCAGTAATATCGAAGAGGCCACTCCTGTTTTGATCTGTTCCTTTAAAACCTTCTGGATAACTTTTCAGCAAAGATTTCCACTCCAAAACATTTGTCATAGATATCGACTGTACATATGTATTAATTTTGAGTGTAACTAGGGAGGACACAGAATTGTAACGAAGTCACAAAGTCTACTTGATGATTATCACAGATTTGTAACTCTCACTTAAATTATGTAAGATATGTTGACATTTTATCTTGTTAACAAGATGTATTTTTCTATGTTAGTTAAATGTATAATTTGTATAATTTTGTATATTAAATGTATGCATATTTTAAATTAAAAACTTTATAATTTTAATTATTGTTAACTCTAAAATGGTGGTGGATCTTCTGAAATATAGTTGTAAATGCAACTGTATCCCTGGATAATAACCCAGGAAATCTCCACTTTGACCCCTTTGAGGAATGGGCCACCCGGTCTGCTGTCAGGGTAAGAAAACTGCTAGGCCTGAGTTCTTGTTCCTCTTGGTGAAGGAGCTGCCATTCATCTTTTGCTGATTCAGCAGAACTACTGTGAATTAGCAGAATACTGTGGGCTGGATGACTTGCTTGGGAAGTGGGAAACCTTGAGCCTTCCCCAGCTTGTTGGGTTTTGTATCTGTGGTTCCTACTAGTCAGAAAACAGTCTGAATGACCAAACCATGGGATGGGGTCTTGTGGGGAGGGAGGAGGACACTACAGCCAGAAGTACAACAAGTTGTGTGGAATGCAGAGAGGGAGACTAACTCTGACTCAAGTCACTCTCTGGGAGAAAGAAAACTTGGGTTTCTCTCACACTCACGCTCTTTGGGTTATTCATGCCTTTTATTTTTCTTTTTACCTCTGATGATTCTGTTGCACAATAGTAAAAATAGGTGCAAAATCTACATTGAGTGTTCTCTGAGCCCCTTCACCAGGAAGTCCTGGGCTAGCTGGTGATATTCAAGAAGAGTTTCAACTACAACAAGAGCCAAGCAGGTAAATACCTTTCTCGTTGCACTTCTGTTGAAGGTTTCTGTTGTGTGAAGCGTGTCTCTAGGTTTTCTGTTATCTCTCATCTAGCCTGTTCAGAATATAATTTATTTGTCATTGATGCTCTACTGGTATAAAAATTAAAAATCCTATAGGGTGAGGGTATAGTTTTAATAAAGGTCTATCCTCTTTCCATCAAGCTATGTCAAGACAGGATGGGATGCAGTGTCTGCAAGACAATATACTAAAGCAATCTATTTCTCCAAAGTTGCATACATGCTTTTAGGTAAACTCGCAGGGTGACAGGGTATCAGGCTATCTGTAGCACCTAAAACTGCAGTTTTACCTCTTTGTGAACAGAAGAACAGTATGCATCAGATGGCTTAGAACACAGTTTTTAATAAACTAAGGGCTACAATATGAAAAAATCAATTTAAAAGCAAAGAAAGGCTCTGATATGATTTTATGCTTATTTCTAAATTGAAAGTTTAATGATGTTTTCCAAAGCATTGATGTGACGTGTTCTCTGATTCTTGTGGTTTCCATATGTATTAGCATTAAGATGAATGTCCTACCTTAATACTGAAAAAATAGCATTATTGTTATTTAAAAAAAAATAAAAATCAGCAGTTCTAGAAACCTGAACATTACCTAACTAGATCTCAAGTGTAAAGAGAGACTCCATCTTTTTTATTAGTTTATGACATTAAGTAAAAGATGCTCTTCATTTAACAGATGAATGCACTATGTACAACACACTGAACTTACTGTGGGGCCATCAGAAGTTTTTCCTGGAGTCTCAGATTAATCCCTTGATTGGAAAGAAATATGTCATAAAATGAATAACCTTTCCAATACTTACAAAGACAGACAGGTCACACATCACACTTCATGTATCACCTGCATATTTCACTAGCTGTCACAGTTTGGTATCCCATGGAGGAACAAATTGACTTTTTTTTTTCCCAACACAATCAATAAATCTCAATGTTACCATTAGGAACAACAGAAAAATCAATATTTGTCTACATACAAGAAAAAGAATTTAAGGAAGCAACAAAGCAATGTCCTACAAGCTCTACTTATTTTTCCACACACTAGTGAAACCTCTATGTGGTATTAGTGTTAATGTGGTAGCAAGGTTTATTAAGTGAGCTGTAGAATTTTAGGCAATACATGTTCAGAAATGTCAGTCACAATTCTGTGAGCCCTAAAACCAGTGTGTTAATAATCAATGATCACCAAACTTTTGACTAATTCAAATTAGTCAAAATTAATTAAAATTCAAATTGATTTGACTAATTCCCCTCATGAAAACAACACACAGCGACACAAGGCATCCAAAACAGGAGCTACCACTGCATTATAACAAATGCAGAAAAGAAAGATGTTTCCTTTTGATGTGTTTTGGGAATGTTCAGGTATGGTATGCTGCTGCTTTTTACATGGTTTTGGCCCAGGGGTAGCTGTTGGTAAGAGAGATGGTTATCTGGACTTGCTTCTGATGAAATCACAGAGACCTCTGTTCTTTAACCTCCCACTTTTCCTGATCAACTTGTGCTTTTTCCCATGCCGGGACCACCAGGCGTGCCTGTGGGCCATAAACAATGGTGCTGTGCGGCTTGGCTTGTATTCAGAGGACATAACCATGATGTATGCGAGCAGCGAAGAGGTCTTGTGATCAATCCACTGCTTCGAATTTGCTTAGTCATTTCATCAGCCTCAGACCGGTTTGTTCCAATGTATTCTTTCAGAGACATCGAAAATGTTCCTTATGTAACTGCTGGTGCATTCACAGCCTGACAGAGTTGTCTGAGGGACTGGCTGCGTGCGCGGGAGAGGAGTGTCCCGGGTTTTGTGCTTTTCAAGAGGATGAGCTCCTCAGGCTTATCGTCCAGGAGGCAGGCAGAGGTGTAAAGGTGGTGGACTTGCTGAGGTGGGCTGTGCGGAGAGACCTTCTCCAGCCCAAGACACCACACAACCTCCTTGGTTTTGGGAACCGGCATCGGGCACAGCCCTTTGCCTCTCCTGCCCCTCCTCCGCCGAGGCCAGCGCCGGACGGGGGTGCTGAAGGGACAGCTCCGCGGGGGCGCGCCGCGCTCCCGACGCTCTGCGCGGGGGCGGGGGGGGGGGGAGGTTCCGCGGGGCCGCGCCGCCTTCCGCGGAGGGCTCGGCGGGGCGGGCACTGAGGGCACCCCTGGGTCCGCGGGGGTCTCGGCCGGACGGGCCCCCCGGTAACTCCGGGCCCGCGGGGGTCTCGGCGGGGCGGGGCACCCCGTGCTCCGCGGGCTGAACGCGGCGTTCCGCGGAGCCGCCCCCCCCCCCCCGGCCGCCCCATCCCCGGTGGCGGAGGCAGCGCTCGGCGCGATCACTTCCGTGTCAGGGCCGGCCGCCGCCGTGCCTGCTGCCGGATCGGGCGCCCTCGCAGCCCCGCCGCGGCGGGGGGGGGGGGTGTGCTGCCATCGGGGGCGGCGGGGGGGGGGGAGCGCGGCCGCCGCC
>BJBW01002315.1:0-27686 GCA_004320125.1 Scolopax mira | reverse complement strand
ACCCCCCCGCCCCCGGCCACCTCTCCTCCGCGCCCCCTGCGGCCGCCAACCGACCCCGAGCGGCGGGGTGGCAGCGCGGAGATGGCCCGTCACACCCCCCCCGCCCCGCACCGCGGGCTGCCGCGCCCCCACCGCTCCCCCTCCCTCGCCGCAGCCGCCTCCTGCGGAGGGAGTGTGAATGTGCAAAGTGGAAGAAACTCCCTCCGGCTCGCTCGGGGAGTGTGGGGGGGGAGATTTTCGGCTTTTCTTTTTTTTTTTATTATTTTTCCTTTCTACCCCCCCTAAACCACGTAGCAGCAGGTGACTGGCGCCCGCCCGCCCGCCGGCAAGGACCCTGTTTGCACCGGCTGTGTGTGAGTGTCGAGGGCTCCCGCCTCCCCCCGCCTCCCGCCCCCCGGATCATTCTTTATACCGGGGGAGCGTGTGCACTGCGGTCCTTGCTCTGGGAATTGCTGCTGCTCCTCCTATTCGTCAAGGGCTTTCCAATCACCTGCCTCTGCCACCCTCTCCTCTCCGCTCTTTGTACTTTATTTTCACGTGCTCTTTACTAACACGGCTATTTTTAAATCCCGCTTGGATTTATCTCTTTCTCTCTCTTTCTCTCTTATTTTCTTTTTCTTTCTTTTTGTCTGTGTGTTGGGTTTTTTTTGTTGTTGGTTTTTTTTTTATTTTCTTCTCCTTTTTTCGGGGGGTGGGTGGGGGGAGGGAGGTTAACGTTTGCATCTCCCTAAGGGTAAGATCCTACCAGCCAACCCAGCTCCGCCACTGCTGCATCCATCCATTCATTTTTATGGTCACTAGCAGCTTATCCCGGTAGTAGAAGGTGCAGAGAAGTGGGAGGCAGGGAGAGAGAGAGAGAGGGAGAGGGAGGGAGAGATCCGGACGGCGAGAATGGCCGAGAGAAAGAGGAACTGGAATAAAGAAGATGACCTGCCTGTGTATCTAGCCAGGCCGGGTACGACAGCCCAGACGCCGCGGCAGAAATACGGGGGGATGTTCGCCTCCGTGGAGGGGGCCTACGAGAACAAAACCATCGACTTCGACGCCTACAGCGTGGGGAAGAAGGGATCCCGGACCCCGCGGAGCGGCAGCCGGCACGACATGCTGGACGGCGGGGACAACTACAGCGAGACCGCCAGCGACATCAGCGAGGTCTCCGGCTCCGTCATCAGCTCCCCGGGAGACCGGGAGGACAAGACCCCGGGCGTGGAGATCAGATACCCCGTGGGGAAAGAGCTGCTGCAGGGCCAGGACAATGGGCAGGTGAGCGGGGCCGGAGCGGGACCCCGGGGCCGGGGGGCGGGAGCCGCCGCCCCCGCTCGCCGGGCGAGCCGAGCCGAGCCGTGCCGTGCCGCAGAGCCCCGGGGGCCGCCTTCGTGGGGGAGTTTCGGTACGGAAGGTCGGGGAGGTGGCGGGCGGTGATGCTATAGGAAGAGCCTGGCTGGACCCTAAACTGTTTCACTGCCCTGAGCTTTTGGGGGAGGGGGGGGGGAAGTCTGGGGTAGGGGGGGAAGCGACCCCAAAAGTCGTTTTTCTTTGTAAGTGATGGTGATGAGTTTTCTTGCGTTTCGCTTCCTGGCGGTACAGGGCTGCCCATGCCGAGTGGGCTGGAGGGCACCCCCCCGCCTTCTCCCCCCCTTCCCCCCCCCTCCCCGCCGACCCCCGGAACAAAGCAGCCCCCGCTGCACTCCTGGGCTCGCCGGGGAAACTCTGCGGAGCCCGTCCCAGGCACAGACCCCGGCTCTGCCCCCCGGCTCCCCCCCACCCCAGCTCCCCATGCGCCTTCATTGTCTCCCCGGCAGGGAGCGCGTAAGGCGGGAGGATCAGCCGAAACCTTTGCCTGGGGGTTCCCCACCTCTGGGGTGGCCACCTGGGCTCGTACTGGAGCCTTAAGGAAGGAGAGAGGCCGGTGGAGGGGCTGGGTGGCCCCTGCCAGCTGTGCTTCTCCATCTCAGCCCTGTCTGTGGCACGCAGGCTGGGGGCAGACCCGAGGGGGTGTCTCTCCTGGGAGCCAGGGCTGTCATTGATTTCCCCTTAGAAAGAAACGTGGCCTTGCTGCTATGACCTTACGTAGGTGCACCCTTTTCCCTTAGCACCCAGCCTGGAGGCTGTATGGCCCGTCCACGCTCTGCTCTTTCCACAGCCTAAACTGTGAGTTTTCACTCTTTCCTCCCCCTCTTCGATTTGAGCATGAGTGGGGTGGGGTGCTGGTCCTCTCTGGTCCTGGGGCTGGTGCTTCGTGGCCTCCTGTGCAGCCGGGTGGGTATCTGCTGTGGTGGGACACTGGAGCGAGCAGGCAGGGCTTGGTGGGACACTGTGCCTGCAATGGTGCCGCTTCACTGCAACCACCTCAGGGTTGCCCTTAGAGGCTGCCAGCTGCAGTGCAGGCTTCCCTTTCCCAGCTCACCTGAACCCCTGTCTCTTTTCCATCAGGACCCCAGGACAGTGGAAGGGCTTAGAGCACTCTGAATGCCCCCCATCTTCTTGGGACATCTCTGATGTCTCCTCCCCATCTTCTCTGCTCCCTAATTCAGCCAGGGACTCAGCATAGTGAGCTCGTTGCATGCTACCTCCTCGTATCTCATTGTGCTTCCAAAGTTGGCTGGCTCTGGATTGGACTTGGGGGGTGAGGAGGAGGTTGGGTGTAAAGATTTGGTCACTGGCTTAGGAAGATGCACTGTAGGCAGCAACTGTGTGCTTGACCCTTGTGCAGTGGTGAGCAGAGCCTTTTGCAAGCTCCGAGCTGTGATTTTGAGGGAGATGTGTCAGGGATGTGGCCTGGGTGGGAAATGCCTTGTAGTGTCACAGGGGTGGGTGTGCTGGGAGCCCCTGGCTGCTTGTCGTTGGGGGGGTGGTCAATTTGTGCACAGCTTTGCAGTGCCTTTTAACCTTCCTGCAGTTGTTCATGGAGCCTTAACCAAGCATGTGGGTGGAGGGAGCCACTCTGGTGGGTCAGAAAAGATGGAAGGGTTTCAACTAGCCATGTTTCCTCTCCAGCAGCTGCTGGCATAGCATCTACCTGGCATGGCCAGGATGTGCAGGGCTGTGCCATCACCCATGTGCCATCCCTGGGCACTATGGGATGTGGGAAGAAGCCCAGAGCGGGGCAGTGTCATGGGGATCAGACCACTGGTGGGGTCAGAACAGGCAGTGCCGTGGGGACAGAACAAGGCAGTGCCATCAGGCTCAGAGCAGGGCAGTGTCATTAGGGTAAGTGCCATGGGTCAGAGCAGGGTGGCGCCATCAGTGCCATGGGGACAGAGGGGGCAGTGGCATGGAGACAAACCAGAGTGGTGCCATTGGGGCAGTACCATAGGGACAAAGCAGGGCAGTGCCATGGGGACAGAGCAGGCAGTGCCATTGCCATGAGCTGCCCAGTTGGACCCACAGCCGGGGGGGGGTTACCCCCATCCCGGTCCCCACTCTGCGGGAGCCCACGCGTGGGATCCCGCCGGTGATTTCCCCGGGGGGGAACGGGGCGGTGGCGGAGCTGGTGGTGTGGGGGGGCGGTGTTTGCCATCGCCGGTGCGGCAGGGAGGAAGGGAGGCTCCGGCTGGATTGATGGACTGGGAAGGGGGGCCGACGGGGTAGGGGTGGGGGGGACAGGAGGGAAGGAAACGCTTCCTGGGTTGAGCTGAGCGAATCCTGCTCCGACCTGCAGCCGGGAGGGCGCTGCTGCCGCCGGGAGAGACAGCGCTCGCCGAGCCCCCCCCCCTTCCCCTCCTTCCTCCCCCCCTCCCCCCCCCCCCTTGCCCCCCCCCCCGGGAGCCGCGTCCCTGTTTCATTGCAGGCGGAAAAAAAAAAGGTGCCGGGTTTGTTGCCTGGTTCCCCTTCCTCTGGGCGAGGAAACTTTGCCTCCATTACACAGCTCTGCCGGGTCGCCCCCGCCCCGCCCCATCACCCCACCGGGCGCCGAATTATCTCTTATTCCTCTGATCGCCGCCGATATTTTTCCGTCGGGCTCCTCGGGGTGTGTTGCGTGCGCCCGGCGCTAGCGAGAGCCGACATGTCTTACCAGGGCAAGAAGAGCATCCCGCACATAACGGTAAGCGGATCCCGGGTCCTTTGTTAGCGGGGCGGGGGAGGGCGTGCGGCGGGAGATGCCCCGCGGATGGCGGCGGGGAGACCGGGGGCCGCGGCCGAGGCTCCCCGGGGCTGGGCGCCTGTGTCCTCTCCTCCTCCTGCTGGAGCTCCGGGCTGGGAGGGATTTCATTTTAATTTTTTTATTCTATTTACCATTTTTAATTCTGTGGTTGTTTTTTTTTTTCTTCTTCTTAATGATTATTTATTTATTTTTAAATTATATTTTCCCCATTCCTCGCCCTCCGCGCAGCCGGGTCTCTCAACGCTGTGTGCTCACTCGCCAGCCCGGGGCCGGCGGCGGTGGGTCGGGGAAGGGAGGGCAAAACCGGCGGGAGGCTCGCCCCGGGGCTGGGGGCCGGGGTCGGCGGTGCCGCCGCCCTCCCAAGGAGCAGGGCCCGGGGAGGCTCGGCCGCCGGGCGAGGCAGAACAAAAGAGGGAGGGGACGATCCGCAGCACAACGTGCCCCCGCCGCACAACCCCCCCACCCCCCCCCCCCCCCCAACCCGACAGCGGGCAGGGGCAGCCGGGCCCCCCGGGGGGGGGGGGGGGCGGGGGGGGGGGGGGGGGGGGGAGAGGGGGGGGGGGGGGAAGGGGGGGGGGGGGGGGGGGGGGGGAAGCGTAGAAAATCAAAGAGCGCCATGATGCCAGCACCAACACCTCTGTGCGCTATTAATGCATCAGACGGTGGGGATCAGGAGTCAAAGAGTTAATCATAACCATCCTCTTCCTATCTGTGCCTGTCTCCCGCTAAGGTGCTTTTATCCCCTGAGCAGGACTACAATGGAGCATGGTTTCCATGCCAGAAAGAAAAGATCTGGGTCCTTTGATTCAGTATATTGTTTCCCATAGATACACCCAATCGACAGGGGCTGGGGCTGGGGATAAAAAATAGGCAGAGCTGGCAGGGAGAGGGGTTTGAGGGGAAACCTCCCCTGGAGTTTGGTCAATGCAGAGATTTTCCCCAGCATCAGTGTCGGTCTCCAAGCTGGTGCTTGCTTTCCTCTCGGGGGGCTGGACCAGTGGGTCACTGCTCCTTTGGCTTTGGCACCCAGGGCCCAGATGAGTGGGGAAATGGGGTGAGCTTAAAGAGGCTTGGGGTCGTGGAGCTTTCCCAGAAAAGCTGGCACCGTCGGGGTGCAGGGCAAGTTTTGGTAGCTGAAGAAAAGGCTGGTGGGTGTGGCAGCTTCCAGAGCAAACCTGATGGTTAAAGGCATTATTTGAGCCCGTCTTACAAGGCTTGGAAGCACCTTGAGACTTTCTCAATACTAAAAAAAAAAAATAAAAATAAAAATTCTTTCAGCCAAAATATTTGGTCAGGAGGGGAACAGCCTCCTTCTAAAAGCAGAGTTTTATGATATCAAAGTGCTGCATTTATACAGTTTTCCAGTATCAACAGGCAGCAGTGCCTGGTGGCCAAGGCTGAGCCTGGGTGTCGCAGTGGCTCTTTGGGCGATGGCTCCTCTCGCCTTGGTCCTCAATGCATGGTGTGACTTTGGGTTACTCAGGGCACCTCTGGGCTCGGGGAGGTCCTGGCTGCCCTCTGGATGAGTGTCAGGTGCTTTGTGCATGGCTTGACCTTCATTTGTAGCTGGAGTGTAACAGGTTCCCGTCCGTAGCTGGCTTTTTGTGCTCCAATCTGGAGCAAAAGAAGAAACTGGAAGAATTGTTAAGTGTTTGCCTTGGAATCAACAGTTCGTTTTAATTTCTTCACTTCTCACAAATTTCCTCCTCTGTGCTGGTGAGAGGAGTGCTGGGAGGAAGCAAGCCCAAACCTCTTTGAAATGGGATGTGTTGAAGCTTCTATAAATGAATATTCATTAGCACTAGTGAGTTTTGTGACCAAATCAAAGGCATAAATTACCATTAGTGAAGTTGGCAGGCATCAGACTTAGACTGCCTTTTTGTACTTTAATATTTTACACTTCTGGCCCTTCTTCTCCTCCAGGAAAAGTAAATCAGACACTCTGTGTTTTACCTTGTACGTGCTGTCCATCCCACAAGACCCCACCGGATTTGTCTCTGTATCTTCTGAAAACCCCATTCCAGTATGGTAAATTAGGTATTTCATCTTGCCACTAAGGAATACATTGGAGCTTCAAACCTTCTGGGCTCTAAAGAAATGTGATAGCTCTGTAAAGTTATGCAACAACAACAGCAATGATGAAATCATTTAAAAATGTCATTTGTTACTGTGCTTAACATTTCTTCCCTCTGCACTCCTGCTTTTTGGAGCTACACCAGTTCCTGGATTCATTGGAGTAGTGAGAAACTAATTTTTGACAGTGGCCTGTGAGCTGATACTTTGTTGAGGATTTTCCCGTACCAAGCTCTGGTTCTTTGCTTGGGGCCAGGAGCCATCCTGAGCACACAAGGAGAAGAGCACCCATCATCCTGCCACGGTGTCCAGTCACAGGCACTACCTGCAGTCAGCATCTGGCCAAAATGTCCCTCCAGAAGCTTGCTGTGCATCAGGAATGTTGTGAAGGCAGAGCCAGAGGCTCGTTTCAGGTCTGGTCAGTGTGGGGGCAGGTGTCACTCTTGGGAAGACAACCCTGTGGTGTCCTTTCTGGCTTACTTCCCTAGGTGCACGTGGGCATAACTGCCATCTTGTGCTTTGTCTGACCGTGCCTTGCCTCCTGACTCCTTCAGACTATTAACAGTGCCTGAATTGATACCCCCTTCACCCCTTGCCTCTTTATTCCTGCCTCCCCTTCTCCCCTTTCTCCTGGAAGTATCTAGGACAGCAGAGACACTGTGTTGCAGACAGGCCCCCTTCTTCACTGAGTATCTCCCTGCTCTCATTTACCAAATCTGCACCTGCTATTTTTTCACTTCATTTAATTTCACCTGCTTTTTTTTTTTTT
Organism: Scolopax mira; assembly: GCA_004320125.1. Taxonomy (NCBI): domain Eukaryota; kingdom Metazoa; phylum Chordata; class Aves; order Charadriiformes; family Scolopacidae; genus Scolopax; species Scolopax mira. Next base: position 20,739 of record BJBW01002315.1, on the reverse strand, counting down.
TTTTCATTCCAGCCCCTGAAAATTCACGCTTCTTGCAATTTATCCTGTTTGTGACTCTCCTGCTGCCCTTTGTGCATCCCATGCACCATCCAGGTTTCCAGCTGTTAGCTGAGCACCAGCATGGTTCCAGTGTAAGGTGCCATTCAGTTGTGAGTCAGACTGGAGAAACTGGGCCCCTGTAACTGGGTCTCTGTAACTGCTGTGGGAAGAACCTCTACAGAAGCGCCAGACCAGTCTCTGGGTGATGTAAAATAGAGATGCACTGAACCAGAGGCACATCCTCTGCACTGTGTTGGAGTCCTTGGGAGGTCTCACTCCTCTGGTTCAGGAGTATTAGCTGGGAATGGAGCAAGGTGTGCATAATGTCAGTGTGGCCAAGAATGCATCTGCAGGAGCATACTTCTCAGGCTGTGTAGTACAGTCAGCCTCCACATCCATTGCTGAGGTGTTTTTCTGCATGAGGTGTCAATCTTCTGTGCTTCAGCTCTCCTGCAGACAGATTTTCCAGGGTACACCCCCTGCCCATTGCAGTTAACATCACTATTATCTTGTGCAGCATCTTACAGGGAATCAATGGGGATGCTGAAAGATCTATTACAAACTATTTTGGCTTGTGAGTTTAGGTAGGGCTCGGCACTTTGCAAGCAAGGCCTGAGCCCAGATGAAAAAATTACAGTATCTACAGAGCACGATTTAAAAAAAAAGAAAGCATGTGGCATGTAAAATGGCTGTTAGAGGACTTGCTTTTTCCAGTAGCGATTGCAACCATTAAAACATAACCAGTGTGAGCTCGGTGAAGAGGAGGTGTGAAGACAACTCTGCTGAGCAAAGGGAGAATAGCTAGTTACCCAAGCAAAGGCAAGGAGGGACATGGGAGAGGCAAACAGTGCACAAGTCTTTTAGAAAAGAGAATAGTATTCCTGGGAATGGTCCAAGGTTTGGCATATGAATGGGGGAGGGAGCTGCTGGTCCTGAGCTGGCAGCCTGTAAGGCATGGGGAGACAGAGAGCTCAGAAATGTGGTGGTTCAGGGGAGGATCTCATCATTGAGCTTAGCACGTAAAGAGAAGAACTGGCACACGATGAGAAAATGAAGCAGATGCAGAAAATGAAGAGAGGCTGGAGAAATTCAGAAGAGTGGGCACAGAGAATAATTTTAGTTGTAGCCTTTTGAATTGATTGACATGGAGAGAGCTGAGAAATAAGTAGGCTTCAGTTGAGTGTGGCAGAATACATTGTGAGAGGAGAAAAATGTATTCATCTGGGCTTTTGCTGTGCGAGACTTTGGTCTGAAGCTAACTATTGAGGGTCAAGACAGAAACTTTCTGTTTGGCCTGAACAAGGCACTGGGTTATGGTGAGATGTTCTGGTGTCAGACAAGAGCAGTGTAAGAGCTGTCAGCCTCCAGCTAATTTGCTTTTGACACCAGACTGGATATGTCCTACCGATGTGAGGCATGGTGAGTACCTGGAATGGGGAACCAAAGTCCTCCACTAAATTTGGATCTATTCCATATTTCTCCTGGCCATGCTCTTTTTCCCTGCCCACCTTTATTGACAATATGAAACTACACACAGATTGGTGAGTGAGATGCTGGAAGTGTTTGAAAAACCTACTGAATGCTGGGTGTGGGAAGATGTCTCACGTTATTTTTCTGCTACTGGCACAAGATTTGGACTGATTTTGACAGCACTTTTTGACCAGCTTTAAAACACCAAGGCCTGGGACTTCTGGATCTCCTCTTACTTCTGGATCTTCCTCTCAAATTAATCTTTGCTTAATACTCCAAAGTTAAATTTTTCATCTCTAGCTGTTTAATAGATTGGCCTGTCTCAGTTTACCTGTCTGCTGAAGAATGAATATTTGTGAATTCACATTGCATATTGCACTGGATTTGGACTGGGCAGCTCTGGAGGTACTTTAGCTGCTTCACCTCCATTTCTATGATTCTATGAAAAGTCTTTTCCTTTTTCTGCAGGAGAAAAAGTGGCCATAGTGTTTAAGCCACTTCTATCTGATGTCTTGAATTCAGCGTAGGTCCTTCTGGGGACATTTCTATGGAGATTGAAACCTCTGGCAGAGGGCCAGAAAGCAGGGTTTGGGGGAGCGATTCCTGTAACTGCCACAGCAAGTTTGTCAGTCGGTGCCCACATCAGTGTCGTAGCTGGTGCTTCCATGGGGGGCTGAGCTGCGTTTTGCTGGAAGCCGGGCAGGTTTGGAAAGGGGAGAGTGGCTGGCTGGGCAGACAGCTGGTAGGGTGAGATGGTTGTTCAGCAAGTCTGAATCTCCTTCTTGCAAGTGCTGAGAGCGACTACTGCCAATGAACCGCTTTCCTGACAAGAGGTCAGGGTCTGTTTTCTGCTTTGCTGCCATTTCTTTCATAAACAACTTTACTCACGTAGTAAAAGGGAGAAGTTTCTCTTTTCTTTGTAGGATCCACGAGAGCCCACTTGCATCAGAAGTGCTCAGGCACTGTGAGTTTGAGTTGGAATAAATTTCTTACTGCTCTTGTAGATATGAGAAAGATGAGAGAGCAATTTCTACTGTTCTGTTTCCCTTGTATTTACCTCCTGTGTCCAGAGAAGGGACTCCTTATGGTCTTAGACGGATCTCGACCACGAGTGGTGCCAAGGCTGATGTGTCCCAGTAACCTGAGACAGATTTCTGACTAGAACTTAGCTAAAACTCATCTTCAATTCAGTGGCACGCCGCCGCCAGTCATGCTGTAAATTGCTATTATTTTTTCCCCAAGTTTAACCTTTCCTATGAATGGCTTGCTGAGATTTTGAAGTCAGCTGGAATTGACGTAACCTGTGTGTAACCCAAGAGATGGCTACAGCAACATACGATGCAATGGGTTCAATGCTCCAACCCATACTTAGGTGAAACCCCTGCTGATGGTAATGAATATTGTCATCAATAAGATGTTTGTTGTGCTTCCCTTCTAAAAGCAAAGCAAAGATGACATTTACAGTGAAGAAATCCCCATGGAGTTAGTAACTGTAGGAGTAGCCCTTTTAAACTGTGTGATTAAGGACTGAAATTGCTAGCTGAATAGAAAGTCAGGTCTCCAAAGGGGAAACAAAAGAACATCAGATCTTTTAAATGAATAAAGATGAATGAATATATTGGCTACAGACCAAGATACAGCATTACTACAATCAACATAATCCTTCCTTAATGAATTGCCATATACTGGAGTGCATTTGTTAAGAAAAGGACCTTAAAAGCAGGATTCTCCATTAGTGGCCTATTGGAAATGATGCCTCAAGGACACAGCATTTTACAAGCAATTTCCTGGGTTGATTCAGGGATCACCCTCCCTAAAAATGACTTCCTATGGAGGGTAACCTAGACGTGAAATTCAAAAGGAAGGATAGTGCTGATTAAAAGCAGATCTTCTATAAGCAGACACTACTTCATGAAATCCCATTTACAGCTCTTTGATCCTTATGCAAGGATTTTAAGCAAACGTTCCTCGTGGGAAGGATGTCTTTCTTCTTTTGCCATTAAGTTTAAAAATGTTCCTTATTTGTAAGTACTTTGCTAAAAGCAAGGCAATTTAATGGTATTGGATTACAGCTGGGTCTGAATCTGACCAAGAACACAAAAACACAATAGACAACCACACACTCAAAAAATTTAAAAATTAAATCTCTTGTATATTGTGGGAAATAACTCTGCAAGAAGGAGAGCACAGAAGCACAGAGGAGCTGTGAGTGTCTCCCTCCATTGTTTGCCAGCAGGACTTTTGCCTTTGAGAAGCTGCTTCCCTGCAAATAGTCATCTTGCAGGGATTTTGGTAATCAAGAATACAAACTTCAGCCTATGGCTATTGAGCCTTCCCTCTAAATTGGGGATGCCCTGCCTTTTCTGACCCTCAGTGGCCTTTTTAAGCCTTAGCAACAAAGGATTCTGCCTCTCAAATGCTAAAAAAGTAAAGATGAATGCCTTGCCTGCAAGTGTGATAATGTAGCCTAATACCTTCTTATGTCTATTGCCTTTAATCAGATGTCTTTTAAACCACTTGCATTTATAGGCAGAGAACTGTAAATACAGGTGGACTTGGAATTTAAACTGTTTTCAATCGGCTATTTAGCATAAACCCCTTAGTCATCTTCAGGACCATTGACTAATCTGAATTTTAGAGAATACGGCCATTGTTGCCCTGGAGATGTAAGGACAATGATATATTTTAATAAGTCCTTAGAATTACAAAAAAGCTGAAATCACTGCTGAGTGCTTCCTCCTCCTTTAGGCCTGGAAAACCTGGGTCTAAGAGAGTTGCAAAGAGTTTTTCAGTTGGTGATGGCTGCAATGCAGCAATCATGAAAGTCCAAATGCAAGAATGAAGCAGCTCTTATACCTGTATGCTGGGCATGTTACATTAAGTTCATTGTAGTTAAATTGTAAAGCAAAATATAAATAGTTAGGAAGACACGATTTACTTGATTTAGAGCTGAAGATATAATAGGTAAACATTCAATTTGTGTAAGAAAAGCAAGAATGTAATAACATATATCACAATTGCAGTCTGGACGGATTCTGCTATTTGATGAAAACACTGCTCTTGAAATCTCTTTGAATCCTTGTGTATGGTTAGAATGCATGATAGCAGATTCTTTCTTTTTTTTTTTTCTTTTTTTTTCTTTTTTTTTTTCCTTCAAACTCCATCTTGTACAACAGAGGTGTGGTTTTCTCTGAAAGGTGCCTGCAGGTGCAGTACCCTGAGTATTGTACTGAAGAGAAGCATGTGGTCTGCTTTAACTTGTGCTGCATTGTATTTTGACATGCTGCACCAATTTGAGATAATATTTGTGTAGTATATCTTATGTCAGAAGATGGCAGTTTCTGTTGCTGTAGAAGCAGACTGAGAACTGCATGTGTAAAAAATTTTATTTATTTGAATTTTGTTTTGTGTAATATTTTTAAATACCTCTAGTTCTGAGTGGAGTAGGTGAATGAAAAATTTTAAATTTCTTCGCAATTGTTGCTGCTCTAACATTTGAATTTAAAATTTGGATCATGCTTACAAATAATGCAGAGTACTGACCAAGTAAAGAATTTTACTTGTAGTTGTGGAGCCTGCTGCAGATTTTGGTTCTGCAGCAGGGCTCAGGCTTCTCAGCTGGCAGGTTGATGCAGATGATGCTTGTCTCTGCTGGCCTCGTACCGTTGTGAGCCTATGGAGATACAGACACTCTTCGGAAGAGCTGAGCCAAGCTGATTTAAAAATTGCAGCAAAACGGGCAATTTGTACAATTTGTGCCAGTCGCCAGCTTCCACGTTTCTTGTTGCTCTGGCTGTAGTGCAAACAATAGTTGAGAGGGAGCGAAAGCCACCGCCTCGTGTCTGAGCAGCCGGCCCCTCCTCCTGCAGCAAAGGATGCTGAGGTTGTGGCATCTCCTTCTGCTGCCATGAAAATTGCTGTCGTGTCGCAGACGAAGCTCTGTCCCTCTGCTGCCGGATTAAGCAGGAGAAGCCGGAGTGTGATTAGCGAAATATCACCAGGAAAGCAGTGTGTGGGGTTTGAAGGTGAAGAGCTGTGAATAATAGGAAAGGCTTGCGGAGCCGGGAGGGGCTGGAGTGCTTGTAAAATGGAGGAGACAGCAGATAAGCATCCTTCTGCTGTGCCGATGCTGTGTCACAGCCAGGCAGGAGGCCTGGAAGCAAAACAGCCTGGGAGCAAACAGCATTTCGCATCATTGCAGCAGTGATGGGTGGAGGAGAAAGAAGCACCTGGGCTCCCACATCCTGCAGTGAGTGCTGAGCAATGGCAGGGATTTACAGCCGTGTTTTCCATACCTCCCTTCTCAATGACAGCAGTTGGATTTGGGTTTGGTCCCCCCCCCCCCTTCTTGAATCTTGGCACATCATGAATTGCTCAGTTTATACATTCAATATAATACTCCCTCTCTGTTTTGCTGTGTTCCCACTGGCTGACCTTGGCAGGGAGGAGAATGCCCCGGCAGCTTTTCCAGGAGAGCTGGGCTGGCAGCTTCTTGTGCCAGGCAATGCACTGAAAACTTGGCATGGAGCCCTCAGGGGCTCAGTAGCCAGGGTACCAGTGGCTGAGACTGGTTAGGTGAATATAAAAGTGGCAGCCACCCTATATTGTGGGAAATAACTGCAAGAAGGAGAGCACAGAAGCACAGAGGAGCTGTGAGTATCTCCCTCCATTGTTTGCCAGCAGGACTTTTGCCTTTGAGAAGCTGCTTCCCTGCAAATAGTCATCTTGCAGAGATTTGGGTAATCAAGAACACAAACTTCAGCCTGTGGCTATTGAGCCTTCCCTCTAAATTGGGGATGCCCTGCCTTTTCTGACTCTCAGTGGCCTTTCTAAAGCCACTTACATTATTGTCACCTCCTGAGCAGAGTAATGAGCATGTTGTTTGTACTGTGAAGAGCACCCAAAGGTCACCCAAGGTGCTGAGGGCACATCTGAGAGCCAGGCAAAGCAAATGGCCTGTCTGGAGGGATTTACAGCTGGGAAGGGGGAATCAAACGAGCCAGGGCTGCCTGATTGATTCATGAGCTTCAGGTCACTCCACTCAGGGTGCCACAGAGTATGGAACATTGCCCAGGTAGAAGGGGACTTCAGTTTAAATTTTCTGGACATTTGGCTCTTGGTAAGAAAACTGCAAGCAGCCTCTTCTGACATCAGCCCCCTGTTAAATACGAAATGGCCCCTGACCAGGCAGAGCTGGGCTGCGTGCCCGAGGAGGAGAACCTATTTCACAGACCCCATCCTGTGTCTGTGCCCAGATTTGTGTCCAGGATTTCACCGCCGCCAGCACTGGTGACCTAAAACAGAGCAGGAGCACCTGGGCATCGATGGCCGTGGCAGCAGTGCAGGGTGACAAGTGTCCCTTTGCCTCCAGGCTCAGCTGTGGTGGGGGCTGAACGCTCCCATGCTGGGCAAGGGTCTGTATGAAAGCTTATTTCATGAAGCGTGAGGCAAATTGCTTGCCAACTTTAACCCATGCCTCCCCAATAGTCTGCCATGATGCATCTATGTGGTGAGGTGCACATGGGTGTCGGGTACCACCGCCACTTCTGGTCTGGAGCGAGGGGTAGGAGGCAATGCCCGTTTGCTTGGGCACAGTGTGCTGCCGGGGTGTCTGTGTGGCACTGAAACCCCACCTGGGATGCTTGTGCCCATCAGCAGCATCTGTGTAAAGATGCCCTGCTTTGCCCGTGCTCCTGGCTTGCAGCGATCTGCAACGTGTCCTCCAGACAGCTCGAGCTGGTTGGGAAAACTTCCAACAAACCCCTCTTTCTCCTGAATTTGCTGATTTGCTGGGATGGGAATGTGTGTCAGAGATGTTGCCACATCTGTCATGTCTTGAGGAAAGCTGGCCAAGGTTCCACGGCACCCTCCCCAGTGGCTCAAGAGTCATAGCCTCATCTTCCATGGCTTCCTATTCCTGGCTGGAGGCAACCTCAGCCACAGGCCATCTCAGGTGCAGGACCTGCTCCCTTTTGCAACAATTTTGAACAGTTTGCATTTGCTACTGAGTGGGAAGGTGTTAAGAATTAAAATGTTGGTAGTCTCCCTAAAGTGCAGTTTTCTTTCTTCACCAGAATTTCTTAGACCGTCCAAAATTCTGAAGAAAGGGAGACTTTGTAGCTAAACATTCAGTAATCCTTTATAAACTATAAGTGAGGCTTAATTTAATGGATGACTCACATAATTGAGTGCTTTATTGAAACTGCATTTGTATCCTTTATAGTTTCAGATTATTCTAATACTATATAATTATATATCATATATATTAATATATGATATTAATATATAGAATATAATAATAATAATCTAGTTTTACCACTTATATATGTGTATTTATATATAAAAACATATAAAATCCTTATGTCTACAATTATTTTTCTGGGCTTGTATTCTGCTTTATTTTAGTCTGTCTTATTTTCCCAGCCTGTTACATTTGTTTCTATTTATTATGCATCTTCTCCCGTTTTAAAAGAAATTAAATGTAGAACATCTTGATGAACGTGCAGATTTTTTGACTCATTAGCAGTGACACATGCAGTGCTCTGGTAACATTCCCTGCCCGTTCAATAAACCCTTGCCTCTTGTAATTGGACAGTATTAATGTTTTGGCGATTGACTGAGCTTAGAAAGAGCTCACAAGATGGTGGTCTCTTAGGTCAGCAGGCAGTGCAGTAAAGCATCACGGTGAGGAGATGCAACTGCCAGCACGTGGCAAAATCAGTTATTCAGGCTGCTGGTTCACAAGTCCTGCAATGACAAGTGACAGCAGAGAGGCTGGGGAGAAAACAGGGAGCCTGCTCTGGCAAATTCCAGACTGAGGACTTGCCTTCGTCTCTGTCCTGGTACCCTCATCTGAGGCACCAACATCTGGGGTACCAACATCTGAGGCAGGTCCTGGGGGCGTATTTCATAGTAGTTCTGTGCCTTCATACCCCCCCCCCCACTATGCACCCACCCCTGCCAAGGGTTATCTTGCTGCTGCATCACGTGGAGAAAAACAGACCTTCTGTGTTCATACTCTTTTGTCATGGATTTGGCTTTAAATTGTCTTTGTCCCCCTACTTTTTCCCCTCAAATTGTCTGTATCTCCTTTTTTCCTTTGCTAGAATGATACAGAGGGCTATAGAGGCTTCAAACCTCCAAAATGTTCAAATACAAACTGAAAAGTAAATAAGCTATATATAACTGAGAAGTTACATTGAAGAAAGATTGTTGTAACATCCCTTACTCTGACTTAGCACTTTTGAATTAGTAAGTTTTTAGAAGGTTTCTATCATTGTCCTGGTTTTATAGATGAGAATCATAGCAACTTGCTTAATTGTTTTCTAAACTGGGAAATCGGGGCACACATGGTTTATATGGTTTATATGGGTGAGTCATCCTGTAATTAAACTGTGAACTGAGTCTGGAATATAAAACATGGACATAAATGAAGATTCCGGGTTATTGTTCAGTAAGCCAAGAAAATAATTTACAATAAATGTTTTTTTTTTTATATATGAATGTGAAAATAAGGTTCTGACTGCTTTAGGGTTTTCCAGGATTCACAGTCAATTGGAAAAAGTCTTTCCAAAAGCGTGAAGACTTTCCAGCCTTTCCTTGTCTGTGGGTAGGTGGGAGAGTGCTGGTGTTTTTCCTCTGACTTCTTTGATGAGGGAGTTAAATATCGATTCTCAGGAACATGCAGTGGTAAAATTTGCCTTCTATAAAATCTATTTTTTGCAAACAGAGTGTAACCATTTGAATAGAGAAAAATGGAAGCAGATGATTGTTGTGAACGGTGCCCCAGCAGGCTTGATATGTGAACAGTTCTTCATGGGAAAAATTGTTTGTGTCCTGGCACTTTATAAAATAGCAGGAGGCAGTACCTCTCTCTGCTGTTTGTGTGATATTTTGGGGAAACCAAACTTTTGAGGTTGCCCTCCCGGCCTCATTCATGGAGTGAGTGAGATAACAGTATGGGGGGCCTCAACTTACCAGCAGCCTCTCACCTGCAGGAATCACAAATTAGACAACAATTCATTCTTCATGCCCACTAGGAAGTAGATTTTGCGTGGTTGGTCTGGAACAGAGTACAGGAGGTGCAAGCTGGGGACCATGTCCCTTAGCTGCCTTGGTGGAGCAGCTGAGTTGACGTTGCTTAAAGCAGCTTCCCTGGGCAGGAATTTCTGCAGGACAGAGCTCAGCATCCCTTCCTGTCCTTTTCCCTTCCAATTGCAAGCTCTGTTACTCTTCCAAGGGTGCGGGGAGTCCCAGGTGGGACCACCCAAGCTCCAAGTCAGCTTGGCCATTCCAGTGGTCGGCAGTTTATTCTGGGGGTTTCTCTTCCCTTTTTGGCCTTTGTAGAATTATGTGGTGGGAAAAAGAGGATGTAGCAGGATTTCAAGTGTTTCCACGTGCAATGAGTTCTGCTTTGAGCAGAAAAGACTGTGATGGCCATGAGGCCTCATGTTCCAGAAGTCAGAAATAATCATTCAGTGAAACTATGGTTTTTCCTATCTACTGTCTATGTACTCACCTGAATCTATGGCGTAGACCTTTATATAAGGTAAGTGCTTTGATGTTAATGGCTTTCTATATAACATAAGCCTGTTTGGTATCATCAATACATTATAATGTTTATCTATTTCAACAAACCCACATTTCTTCCTTTTTTTTTTCCCCAGAGTGACCGACTACTCATTAAAGGTGGAAGAATTATCAATGATGACCACTCCTTCTATGCAGACATATACCTTGAAGATGGACTTATAAAGTTGGTTTTTTTAAAATACTGAACTTTTTTTGCATGCCTGTTAGTATAGACTACTGTGATTTCTTGATGGTGCTTACCTGCAGTCTTGAAGCCAGTGTCTCGGTTACCTCTAGAGGTGGGGCCAGAGCAGAAGAGTGTTTAATTATGAAATTCTGCCGTTTTATCTTTACTAAGATTAGATAAGTAGAAAATTCCTTTACTGTAGGCTGAAGGTATTTGCTCTTCAAACAGTCAAAGCAAACTGGCTCTCTCAAGAAGTAATGCTAAGGACAATGGATGTTTTTGAGTCCTTGTCTGACAGAAGGTGGAGCAGGGTGAATGCAGCTGGGTTCTGAAGGATTGCACGGCACAGAAATGTGCCTCGTGTTGCACGGATTAGTGGAGTTGGGAGTCTCTAGTTTTGCCAAGCTACGTAGTGCGTACAAGCACTCTGATGTATACAAAGATCAAAGCCTTTTTCTTCACTGCTAAACATTTCCACCTGTGACCTAACAAGTTTGGCCTCCAGAGGCTATGATTTTAATGCACAGAAACATAATTATGGTTATCTGGTAAATAATTCATTACCTACTTGTTTTCAGAGCTCCTTTTCATGAGAATATACCATCAGATTAAAAGTCCAATTCTTTATACATCTGTGGCTACTTACATTATTAATAATTCATGTTATAATAATATAAAAAATACTGAAGACTTTTATCCATGTGCAGTTTTCTTTTTAATACTTTGCTCTGCCTTTCCAGTTGTAGTGTTACTCGCATTGCAGAAGTGGCAAAAGGAATATATTGTTTTAAGTGGAGAGGCACAAAACTTTGAATGTGTATCTTTTTTTTAATAGCAACGATCAACCATATTGTGCTCTCTTTGCTAGTTTTTTTTTTAGTTGACTTTTCCTGTGCTTTTTTTTTTGTTCAGATGCAAATTTCCTGGTAACACTTCTGAGCATCAGAACTGATTTAGCAACTAAGGGCATGAGATGCTGAAAGTCTGAAACTGCTGTAAATTTTTGTCCTTGATGCCAGAAATGTAATGGTACTGGGTGGGCAGGTTGTCAATGCCAAGCTTTCAAGCTCTGAAATCCATGCTTGGATCCATACCTCCAGAAAGTGTCTCAGAAAGTATCAGATAGCTAGGATTAGTAATGAATAGACAGGCAAGATCTTATTTTTTAAAATGTTTTTGTTGTTGCCCAGGGAAGCAAGTTTACTATTCAACACCCTGGTTCGTGCCTGGTTTCCTGGATTTAGATGACCTGAGATTTTTGTTAGTAAACTATACAAGAAGTCCTGCTCTGGAAAATTAGCTAATTTGTGAGGGCAGCCTGGTGTGAGATGGACTTGGGTCCCAGCTGTGTCCAGATGATAAATTCTGTAGTCTAGGAAAGCGCTATATTTTGTGGGATTTGGTCTCTTAGAGATTGTCTAGCTGGAACTGCCCATTCTATCTGAGTATTTAACATAGCTGTTAAACATTGCTCAAGATCCTTTGGAGCAGGACCTTGAACCCGGGCATCCACATTTTGTTTGATGTCCTGACTCTCCAGCTGGAGATCCTGCTGGTGATACAGAATTCTTTCCACAGAATGGAGCAGACACCAAACCACTCAGCCCAGAACAGGCAGCAGTGTCCCAGTTTTACTAGGATATAAAAGATCTGGGTTAATTTTCTTATTCTGCAGTGGAAACTGATTGGATAATAGGGAGTTGTGTTTCTCTTGCAGGCTAATGAAATGAATAGTGTCATTTAACGTTTATGTCCCTGCAGAGAGGAATGTAGATATAACCTTGAATGTGTTTGAACATTGGCTGTAGTTTAGAGGATGTTAGATGTTTTTTCCTACCTATCAATGCTCAAACTGGCTCTCTAGATGCAAGGGAGCAGTGGTGCATGTGGATTTTTCCTAGCTGAAACTTAAGCCCTGGGCACTCAGATGGCAGCTGAGAGGCAGTCTCTAGTATCTAAATACTAATTTAGATATTTAGTAATTTAAATTGCTATTGGCACGTAAATAATATATTTTGCCTACATCTATCCTGTCTCTGCTACCCACATGAGGAAATGAACCCCAGTCTCTGTGCTAAGCAGAGGTCACACGGTCTGGTACTTGCTGTCCTCTGCTCCCTCCCTGACAAGGGGAAGGATTGGGTCCCTCCAGGCTGGAGGGGACTAACAAGTGTGCAGGATGTGAGACTGGGGATGGGGTCTCCAGAGCTGGGCAGGCAACAAGACAAGGTAGAAGAAGCCTGTTTCCTAAAAGAGATCTGGGCTCGATAACAGCAGAAATAACCCCACAGAGTCCTGGTTTTCTCACGTTAAGCTTATGGAGAGTTGAAGCCTGATGTTTCTATTGTGCTTTGATCAGCTCCTGTATGACAGAATTTGTTCAACTTGTTGAACAGCTTGTTCAACTGAAGATTGCAGACAGCATCAACTTTCCGTGAGTCTGAGTTTTCTAGTTGCTGGTGCATCAGAAAAACAGCTCAACCATTTATACAGTCAATAGTACAGTCACCTGCACTGTTGTATTTTTTTACCCACAAGTAACTGAACCTCATTCTTATTAACATACACTTAGCATTAATGGGTGAGCAATTCAGGAATCCTGTCACATTATCTCTTACTCTGTGTTCTAGTCAGCCAGAATAAAAAATAACCTTGGACGCCAGGGAAGATCAACCTTCTCCCAGCCTTGATCTTGATACCAGGGCAAGAGATGAGGCAGGCTCCTGACAGGTAGTAGAGCAGAATCATCTACCAAGACCATTTGGTCCCATGTCACTTCAGCATGGATGACTTCAGCTTTTGCCAAAGAAGCTGTTACTCAACCGTACACTGAAAATAATGAGCCGTGAGTCATCAAAAAAACTTCACTGCATGCTCAGCACTCTTTCACTTGATTAGAATATGTGTCTTCATGAGTAGGGAACTGGTAGATACTGATTGTGGAAGAAAAAAAAATTATTAGCTTTTGCATTTTTGTGTAGGTTTTCTTTAATGCTATTTTCAGAAGGTGTGGTAGTCCTTGGAATGCAATTCTACCTTAGACATATTTGAAGGAGATTGGTCATAGTACATTTTTTATTTCCTGGGCCAGTTTTTTAGCCGCAGAGACGCTGTGCAAAGGTTAAGGATCTTCTGATGAACATCTTGTGAGGGCATTCAATTAACAAAAATGAGTGCATCTCCATTACTCTATGTGGGGCTACCTACCTTTCTACGAGCGTTCCATCTGCTCGTGGGTTGGAATGCCTTACACGAGTCAGGTTTTAACAGCAGAGCAGCTTCTTGCAACTCGTTTGTGCAGTTGGATGTGCTGGGCTGCTCACGTTGGTTCCCTGTTTCTCGTGGCGTCGTTAGCGCTCCACACAGCTGTGAACAGGCTCCCAGGGCTATACGTGTTGATGACTATTAGACACCAGACATGGAGCTGCATGGCTTCGAGCTGTAGGTATCATCAGCTCTCCTGAGCAAGCCCTTTTGGATTTGCTCGGCGCTGAGCACTGAGACCCCAGCTCGGGATGCTGGCGGGGAGTTTGCTCACCGAACGGCTCTGCTTCCCTCCAGCCAAAACCCAGAGCACCAGGGGAGCCAAGCTGCCAGAGGTGACATTTTTGCATAGCATATGAAACCAATTCTTGACCTCTAGGGGCTATTTATTAACTCTGGCGGGTTGGCCAAATTCCAATGTGAATAATTATCCCTGTTGTCTTCACTGGTTTTAATTAACAGTTATATTCCTTTTTGGTTCTAGCGTGATGCGATTGGCTGGCTTTGCTCTGTAGGTGGGAGTCACGTTTTAACATGGGAGAAACACATTCAGCAGCTCAGATGTCTGGGGTGTTTGTTTAGCTGTGGATAAATGTTTTTTTTTTTAATCCCAGACAAAAAGAAATTAAGACAAGGACTGTGACTCTGTCATAGGAGATAAATTAAATGAACTTAAACTACCTCATAGTTATCCCTAAACCCAAATATATTACTGTGTAATGGTGCAGAGACAGAGCTTCTACACCCACCTCTACATTTTTTCTGTTTGGCACCATGCAAAGTAGACAATAAAAATTTGATGTGATGTGGATTTAAAAGTTAAAGGTTAATTTACTCACAGTTGTCTCCCTGGACACTAAAAGTATTTTGCCTGTAATTGTCTGGCGTTTGCTTGATACCAGCATTTAATCAGATTAATATTTCTAATAGTGAAACCCCCCCCTCCTGTTTTCACTGAATTTCACTGAATATTTTTAGAGTTGGAAGGGACCATAGAGATCATCTAGTCCAACTCCCCTGCTGAAGCAGGATTGCCTAGAGCATGTCACTCAGGGCTGCATACAGGCGGATCTTGTACATCTCCAAAGAAGGGGACTCCACGACCTCCCTGGGCAGCCTGTTCCAGGGCTCTGTCACCCTCACTGTAAAGAAGTTTTTCCTCATATTTGAGTGGAACCTCCTATGTTCCAACTTGTGCCCGTTACCCTTCATCCTCTCACTGACAACCACTGAAAAGAGTCTGTCTCCCTCCTCCTTCAAACCACCCTTTAGGCACTTATGAGTATTGATAAAGAGTCCCAGCTCTCTCAGTCTTTCTTCATAAGGGAGATGCTCCAATCCTTGAATCATCTTCATTGCCCTTCATTTTGAAGACCTGAAGGGAAAAAGATGACAACAGTTAATGAACATTTTTCCTCACAGTTGTGTGGAACATTTGACTGTTTTAACTTTAAGAGGAGGATGAAGAATATGTGCCGTGGTAGATTAAAGGTGTCCGGGTCTCTTAAATATATATTTCTGTATCTTAGGATATTTGTATTTCTTTTTAAGGATAAATTTGCATTGCTTGGTTACAAAGTAATTATAAATCCTCTCTGATGTGCCTTGTGCTTCTACCATATATTTACAATTCCAGGTCATCTATGTTTTTCTGTTTTCATTTAAGAACTTAATATACAAAACCGGAGCCCCCAAGGGAGTGTTAACTGTACATATTTGTAATTGTTTAAAGATAGGCATCATATAAGAAAAATCATCAGTTTTTAATGATGGTGCATTACAGCTGCTTTATTGGCCACTAGAGCAATGCAAAGCATCCTGAGCACTGGGCCCAGCTCCACAGGCTGGGATGCTTTGTTCTGCCAGTTCCATGGAGAGTGGCCACACTGGCTGTTTGAGCTTCACTTTTCCTTTGGGGTCCTAGTTCTTTCTGTATGGTCCCTGGGCCACTCCTCCCTACATGCCTCAAATAGCTTCTTTGTTTAAATAAATTAATATTTGCTTATCTTGCTGCCTAGGCAAATAGGAGAGAATCTGATTGTTCCTGGAGGGGTCAAGACCATAGAGGCTAATGGGCGCATGGTTATTCCTGGGGGAATAGACGTCAACACTTACCTACAAAAGCCCTACCAAGGAATGACTGCTGTTGATGACTTCTATCAAGGCACAAAAGCAGCGCTAGCAGGGGGCACCACCATGATCAGTGAGTACTAGCAATACTAACTCTTTCCACCCCAGGCTGAAGCTTGGGTAGCACATGTGGGGATAGCTACAGGAGGCTTCATACCAGTGCAATGAATCTTCAAATTTGAATCTTCAAATTTTTGGGCATGGTGTTGGAGATCCATTCATCATTGTCACCCAGGGCTGGCCTGAAAATGACCCTGCCCTCAGACAGCAACAGCACCATGAGGAATTGTCTCTTGGATTTTCCTCTGAAATGCAGAACAAACACTGAGAGATAACATACCTACTCTTGGGGTTTTTGAAAAACAGTGTAGTAAGCACATTGCACAGAAAATCTGATGATCCACTGTTCCTACCTAGTGACATTTCAGGGGCTTTGGAAATAAAAAAGATGCTTATTTATGAAAACTTGGATTTGACACCAGGAATTGAGGAAGTACTTAGCAGATATGTCCTGGAGGAACATCTTTCTTGGTGGGAGAAGTGTTTCCAGTTGTGAAAGACCCTTCTTCTCTCTACCAGGTGGCAGTACAGGAGTTATCCTTTTCCTATGAGCAGTTGCTTGGCCCCTGGTCAGACTTTGTGAGGCAGTTGTTCAGGTGACATATATTTTCTTAGTTTACTTGTGCAGAGCAGCTTCCCAGTGGAGTTTTAGTGCCAATAAATTGGAATGTGGCTTTTTTGCTTTTTTTTTTTTTTTTTTTGCTGAGTGGTGTTATCTATGTTCAGCAGCAAGTATCAGCTGAAAGGATCGCTGGCAATAAGCACAAGATGCACTGCTGTTCGTTACTTTTGTTAATAATTTTTTCAGTGTATATTCATCAGCTGAGGCTTCCAGTGCAGTGTTAGGTCTGCAAATGCCACTGGGAAGCCCACCTTGCTTTGTTTCCATATGAAGTTTTGACCTAGCCCTGCAAAGACAAGAATATATACATGAGTAGTCACGCTTTTATTTTATGTCAGTAAACATTGTGGCATCATCAGATGCAGAAAGCCTCGAGTTAGTGAAGCTGCATAGTCGCAGCCCGCTCGATCTGCCATATAGTGAGTGTTTGTGCTCTGCATCATCTCTGTTCAGACCTTTGGCTGTATTCCCGATTCTGGCTGCTGAGAAAGCATTCATCATCCCCACCGATGTATTGGCAGGGCACAGTGGGCCAATTCAGTGGCTACAAGGCACTGGTTAAAAATAATGCTTACAATGAAATACGTAGAAATTGGACACATCAGACAATAAGTCCAGAACTTGGTCTTACAAAACATTAAAGGGAAAAATCCAGGTGTTTCCCAAACTGAGAGATGTTTGGCTCTCCCATTGTGTGTCTGTTGATGCCGCACCAAGCAGGTTGCCAGACTCAGCTTTAATGTAGACCCTCCAAAAAGTCTGCTGTACTTGAGACAGCAGGACCTGGCTGACATCCCAAAGCTATGGTCTGCACGCAAGCTGCCTCCAAACTGCTCCTGTTTTGGGTGAGATGCTGGAAGGCTCCTTACTCACAGGCACTGAGGAGATCTGACCAGGGTGCATGCTGTCAGGGTAACAGACACTGAATTTCTTTTTCAGTTGACCATGTGCTTCCAGAACCTGGGTCGAGTTTACTGACCTCCTTTGAGAAGTGGCACGAGGCAGCTGACACCAAATCCTGTTGTGATTACTCTCTCCATGTGGACATCACCAGCTGGTATGATGGGATTCGAGAAGAGCTGGAAATACTGGTGCAAGACAAAGGTTAGTCATGAAAATGAGTGCTATTTTTTGTGGTTTTTTATTGAAATATTGTATGGAGGTGAAATTTTAAAGCTTTTAATGAATGCCTTATCCAGAACAGAAAATGCAGACATACAGGTTATGCTGCCCAAGGTTTTGCACTATCTTGAACTTCTGTATTCACTTGCTGCTGTGTAAAATGGACCTAAAACTTTGTGTATTAGTGCTCTTCAGCAGCATGGCCAATATAGACAGGGAAAACTAAGATGTGTATGTTGTCAGATACAAATGTGTCACTTTATGCTTGCTTATACATGTGGAAATAGGCTCAGACATTGTATACTTAGGTTTTATTTTGAGATAAAATACAGAGATCAGGATTTGGCCCAGTCACCTTACGTCCTCTATTTCATGAATGGAGAGGATGAGATGCCCTAAGGTAGCACCTCAGATTTTAACTAGACTGTAATCTGCCCATTTATCTGCCTTGAATTAAACCCAAATACGAAAGGCACATGTATGTGCCATCATCACAGGCTACATCTCATTTCTCAGCAATGGCTTAGGATGATTTACTTACTATATTTTAAAAATGGGTTCAAGTTATTATAAAAAAGATTCTAAAGTTAGGTATCTAATATTGAAAAATTGTCCTGATTTTCTCAAGACCTTGGTCTCCAGTGGCTTTCCTGGAAGTTACTAGAAGATGCTTTGTTTCAGGACTTACAAAAACCAGGACACTTATTTTAGAATCTATTCAAGACAGGCTTGCTATCATGTGAAATGCTGTAGATTAGCCTCCCTGGACTCCAGCTACCACTCCAGAATAGCACAGGTAAAACCTCTCATAAATCCTTTTCCGTACATGCCAGCTCAGCATGGCAGTGTCATATATGGAGGGCATCTTGGTGGCCATGAGTGGCCAGATACCCATGAGTGGGAAATTGAATCTGGCCTTCAGAAAATCCAACTTTAGATCTAGTTCCTTAAAATTCTGCCTAACAGCATGAATTTTCTTAGGGGAGATTTAGATTAGATACTAGAAAGAAATTCTTTACAGTGAGGGTGGTGAGGCACTGGAACAGGTTGCCCAGAGAAGCTGTGGATACCTCATCCCTGAAGCATTCAAGACCAGGCTGGATGGGGCTTTGAGCAACCTGCTCTAGTGGGAGGTGTCCCTGCCCATGGCAGGGGGATTGGAACTCAATGATCTCTAAGGTCCCTTCCAACCCAAACCATTCTACGATTCTGTGATAAATATTTTGCACTTGAAACTTTCCTTGAAATTGTATGGTTATTAATTAGTAAATATTTTTTGAAATGGTATTTAGTTACCATAGGTAAATGAGAATGACCCTTATGTTGGGAAGTCTAAGAAGTATGTGTATGCAGCACCCTTTGTAAGGTATACCAAGACAAGACGTAACAGGCACAAACTTGAACATAAGAAGTTCCATCTAAACATGAGGAGGAACTTCTTCAGTTTGAGGATGGCAGAGCCCTGGCAGGGGCTGCCCAGAGAGGTGGTGGAGTCTCTGTCTCCAGAGACATTCAAAACCCACCTGGACATCTTGTTGTGCAACCTGCTCTGGGTGGACCTGCTTTGGCAGGGAGGTTGGACTAGGTAATCTCCAGAGGTCCCTTCCAAAGCCATATCATTCTGTGATTCTGTATAGGGCTAGCGGTGACTTTGATTTGAAAGATTCTCTCTATAGAGAAATATACTATCAAAGTAGAAAATGAAAGCAAAATCCTATTTTTGAGTGAGTAATTGTTTGCTGAGATACTATGGAGGTGCATTCACCTAGGGGAATTTATCCTGCACTGCAGCATGCTGGTGGTACCTGTGCTGTATAACCAGATTTTAGGCAACCAAACCCTTCAATCAGCAAGATTACACATAATTTAGAGAAACTGCAGCTGGTCTTATATTGGTCTTTATAACAGAGGTGATTTTTACAAGGTGATGACATCTGTCAACACTGATGGTGCCAAATCTGTGCTGTTTCCCTGCTATCAGCGTTAACATGGGCACGCTGCTGTGCGTTAGCTGACTGTACTCTCATGTACTCTCATGTATACAAATATAAGTATGCTGTGCCTTGTTTCAAAGGTTAGATGCTATTTTCCAGAGCTCCTGGATCACAGATGGCTCAGCACTCCCAAATTTGCCTGAGGGCTTACATTAAAAGCCTGGTGCAGACAGTCAGGTTAATAGTTTTCTCCAACTATGGAAATGTGAGTTTTCAGTGTAAATCTGACCTGCCTTTCAGGGGAAGCAGAAATCTGTTCATTGGTTCCTGAGACAGGATGCGTGATGGGGCCCTTGGTGGCCTCTTTGGCAGCGGTGGCATTAGGTCACCTTTGTTCTCACCGATGCTGCAGTATGTCTTAGGCAGTCAATGTGAATTACTCTCATGTGTTAGGAGACACGAGGCGAGGGCCAGTATGAAAGCACAAGCACAATAGGAAATACTTCAGCGTGGCAAGGCCTTTCAGATTAATGAATAATATCTGCTGATAATTGGAAACATTTGGGCCAGCTGGTGCAAATAGACTTGATGTCAGTGGAGTGACACTGGTTTTCATCAGCTGGGAATCTGGATTGAATTTGTTCTGGGCTGATTGTCTGGTGGGTGAGTTTGCTGAGTACCAGGGCTCAGCTGATCACATTTCAGTGCTGCATGTGCCTAATGCAATCTTGTCATGAATAACAGGGGAGCTCACAGAGCTGCTGTTGAGGGGCCTTGTCATGAGGTATAATTGAATAATTAATCAGTTCTAAATCAATACAAAGCTAATTTAAGGAGACACAGGCTTTGGAAGAGCCTGGAGATTTTCTAGAACCAAATGTTGATTGTAAAGCCTCAGTCTTGTAGCATTTTAGCAGCTAATTTGGGACTGGGCTTCTCCAGTGTATGCAAAGGAGCAACAGCCTGAAATGTGTTCATGGAGGCCTCTCTCGTTCCTTTAACTACTGCACTTTGTCACTGTTGGAAAAACACCTGTGTCACTGCCTGAAATTTGGAGACGATCTTGTTGAGCACTCCTGGTATGAGAGAAAGCCGGGCATTAACAAGAATGTAGTATGGAGCAAATGTTAAGTATTAAGGTCAATAGGCCATTTACCAGGGTTTTTGAAGAGACACATATTTCCAATGAGTAAATTGAGACACCAGACCAAGGCATTAGGCAAAGAGTCTAATCTTGGATTACCTGTATATGTAAATGGTGTTATTTTATCTTAGTATCCAACCATCAACCTAACCCTGATAAAAATCACTAAACCATATTCCTAAGGACTATGTCAACC